>JXCR01141774.1:188826-263584 GCA_002079205.1 Phalaenopsis hybrid cultivar | reverse complement strand
GGCCCCAATTATGGCTCCCGCCGCCCCCCCGCCAGCACCCGACTTGACTTCCTCATCCTCTGCTCCCTTAGGAGACTCTATCTCCGGCGAACCCGCTATTGGCGCGTCAGCTGGAGCACCTTCTGCAGCCGGAGCATCGGCTGCCGGAGAATCCGCTGCCGGGGCCTCAGCATTATCAACCGGTGGCTCGACAGCAGGAGTCTCGGCCGCCGGCGGTGGCGGAGAACTAATGTTATGTCTGATCCCATCAATGCCCGGAGGGATGATTNTGCTTTGGTGGATAATACTCCATCATAATTTTCAATGATAAGACTTTGATTCATTAGTAATCACTTGGATAGTTTCTTCTTCATGGAGTCTATAGTTCTTTCCGTCCGAATAAAATAAATCACAAATTTTAGGGTACGTAGCAACATGCATGTGATTTCTTGGTGATATGAATGACTTCTATATTAGGGGAGGAATATGAGAAACATGAGCATCAAAAGTAGCTTGAAAGAAAAATTTTGCTATAGTTTGAATTATCAAGTTGAGATGGTTTTCCTTGTTTTCAATCTATTTAACGATAACATAATTATTATGATCTCCACATTGAGGCTTACGACCACACATCAAAATTGCCCACAATATACTTCTTGGTTTAAAGTACCATATTTCCATCATTATAATATCTTCAAAGATGTTAGATACAAATCTATTTGGTCGAAAGCTAATCGAACACAACATGCTATGTTGTGGATGAGTGCCCAAAAATTAACATTTGCAATTTCTTTCGAGATAGTTGGGCCCAGAAAATAACATACGCAATTCAAACCTTAAACCTAAAGTAGACGACTACACACTCAACCACTATGCAGCAAATAAACGCCTCAAAAATAAATAATATTCCCTAAATTCTTTCACGTGGCATTTACTAGTTAACTAAACATCACTAACATAAACACAGCATACAAACTNATATATATATATATATATAACTTACATTTTTATTTTCTTCACGATCAAGTTTTTGGCACCGTTGCCGGGGAAGATTTAAAAATTGACCGAAAGTAAATTTCTATTTTAGAAAGTCATATTAAAACTTTTAAATAAAGTTATAGTATTTTATTTTGTGTGTTTTATTTTATTTTATTTTATTTTATTTTTGTTTATGCGTAGTTCAGGTTCTGAAGGACTAGTGCCCCACAATTCTGAATTAGAGAGAACTATTAAGAAAATTAGAAAAGCAAAAAAATTAAAATTTTAAAAAATCTAAAAAATTTTACAGAAATGACAAACCAAAATGATCAAAATGCTGAAATTCATCAAGAATTTAGACCTTTACGAGATTATGATAACCCTAGGGTAGATTAACTTCATTGTAGTATTCAAAAACCTATCTAGTGGCTAATTCATTTGAGCTTAAACCTGTTATTATCCAAATAGTATCAAATAATCAGTTTTGGGATCACCAACAGAAGATCCAAATTTATAACTTGCCAATTTTTTAGAATTGTGAGCTACATTTAAATATGACGGTATATTAGATGATGCCATAAGACTTAGGTTATTTCCTTTCTCACTGAGGGATAAAGCTAAGATGTGATTGAATTAATTAGCACCTAGATCTATCAGAACTTGGAGTGATTTAGCAAAAAAAAACCTTGCTAAATATTTTTCACCATAAAAAACTACGAAGCTTAGAAATGATATTACATTGGGAATCTATTTATGAAGCATGAGAAAGATTTAAAGAACTCTTAAGAAAGTGTCCACACCATACTAGAATCTATTTATGAAGCATGGGAACAATTTAAAGAACTCTTAAGAAAGTGTCCACACCATGCAATGTCAGATTGTGTAAAAATTCAAACTTTTTATAATAGATTATCTGGATCTCTTAGATCTATTATAGATGTCGATGCTGGTGGTTCATTGATGTCAAAACCATTTCATGACGCTTATGCTTTAATTAAAGAAATGACTACCAATAATTTTCAATGGCCTTCTTAGAGGGTAAATCTAAAGAAAGTAGCTAATATTCATGAATCTGATGCATTTACTAAGTTACCAAATCAAGTTGCTACAATTTCAAGGAAGTTAGACCAATTTGGAATGAATTATTCTCAACCAATCTCTATGATTAAAGTGAATTCATTACGTCAAATTGTAGATTTTTAAGCATCATTAGAAACTTTGAATGCCATACATAACAAGCAGAATAACCCATATTCAAACTATTATAACCCAGGTTGGAAGAACCATTCCAACTTTAATTGGAATAATACTACAGGTGGTAATAATCAACAATGGTGAAACAATCAAGTAAACCTATTGGGAAACTGGAACCACCAAAGGAATAGTAATAATAGATCTACTTATCCTTTAATTTTCAACAGTAATCCATAATTTAAAGAGAATAAGTTGTCTATAGAAGAACTGATGTTATAAATGAGAAATCATATACAAATTCAAGGAGCTACAATTAGAAATATTGAAAATCAACTTGGACAAATTATAAATTCATTGAGTAATAGATCTCAAGGAACGCTTCCTAGTAATATTGAAAAAAATCCCAAAGACCAGAATAAAGAGCAAGTAAAATCCATTCAACTTAGAAGCGGAAGAGAGTTTAAAGGTAGGGTTCAAAAAGAAATTGAAGTAGAGAGAGAAGAAATTGAAGAATAAAAAAAGAAGCTCCAAATGTTTCTGAAATACCTATTTCTCCACTTAAAGTTAACTTAGAAAATCCACCACCTCCATTTCCTCATAGACTTCTTCAACAGAAGTTGGATAAACAATTTTCAAAATTTATGGTGATTTTTAAGAAACTTATAATTAATATTCTATTCACTGAAGCCTTAAATTAAATGTCAAGCTATGTATAGTTTATGAAGGTTGTCTTAACGGAAAAGGAAGTTTGAAGATAATGAGACTGTTGCACTTAGTGAGGAGTGCAGTGCTATAATTCTGAAAAAGCTTCCGGAAAAGCTTAAAGATCCTAGTAGCTTTACAATTTCATGTGTGATAGGAGACCAATTTTATGGGAAAGCTTTATGTGATTTAGGTGCAAAGAATAACCTTATGCCATTATCAATATTTAAAAGATTGGGATTAGGAGAAATAACCCATACTACAGTAACTCTGCAGTTAGCAGATTGTTCAATAACGTACCCTAAAAGAATTATAGAAGATGTCCTAGAAAAAGTGGCATCCAACTTTGAAGTAGAGTAGTATCAGTAGCAGCAGCAGCAGTAGCAGTTGTAGCAGTAGTATCAGTAGCTCACATGAAAAAAAGATCAAGGATGTAAATCCCAAACCTATAGTAGTATCAGTAGCAGCACAATGGGTAATAAATCCATAAATACTTCCTCTAATATCAATAGGCCTGGACTACTAAATATAATAGTTCAAAGTTGCTCTATCTCAAGTCACTTCACTTAAATGATTTGTAGGCAGCAAACGAGCTGAAATAAAATAATGTCATGCCTTTGCAGTGGCATCCAACTTTGAAGTAGAGAAGTTTACTCATTTTTCATTCATAATTTTCCATAATCCTCTGCCAACAATCAAAGATGAAATAATCTTTCTTAGCTCCTCCTCACTAGGACTATATATTGAATAAAAACACAAAGCACTCATGGGCAAGTGATAGAACTGATTAATTACCTTAAGAGAAAATGGTATTGTCATCCCCCTCACTATGTCTCCTTCCTCATCAGCCTCCGAGAGATTAGCATAGAACTCTCGTACAACAGAGATCACGTTGACAGCATAAAAATAACAGTTCCACTCCCACTGGCAGCTAGCAATCAACTCTTCTACAGCTCCTCCCAGACTTTTGAAACATCACTCAGGAATTAATGTCCTTGAATGCAGTGCATCACTGTATCGATCTTAAGTTCTCGAACTAACAAATTTAGTTGAATCAAATGAAGCTTTTCCCTTGATTCTCTTCATTCTTGGTGCCATTTTATAAAAAATGTAAATAATTTAAGATAACTTCCACAATCAACTCCAAATCGCTAAACTCAACTCCTAAAGCTTAAACTAACAAATCCATGCATTTTCCATCAAATTTTCCCAAATTTTCATAATGAAGAGTGATTTTTGAGTAGCTCATACACCTAAAATATATAGTATTTTTAGACACATTTTTATATTTATTTTTGAGATATTGCGCTTAAATGGAAGGTATTTGTGTGTTTTTCTTTTAGGTACAAGTAAAAAAGTTGAAAATGCTAACAGGAGTGAAAAAGGATCAAATTTGGAGAAAAAATGTGAAATTTGTGCAAAAGTGTTTTGGCGCTTAACAACCGGTGAAAAAGAGAAGGCCGCACCTAAGTGTCAGAGGTAGTTATTTGACAAAATTTTGAAGAGACATTTGAGGCACCTATTGGATAAAAAGGGTGGTTATGACCAGTAGAAACAAAAATATTATTAAAAGACTTATGAAAAGAGGCATCCCTTGGAGAATATATCTAATTTAGACACATTTTGTAGAGCTTCCAAGGTACCTCTTAGGAAATTATAAAAGAAGGAAGTTGAGCATTTGTGTGGGTGCTTGAAGAGGGAGAGAGTGTTGAGTCCTAAGAAGAAGATCGTGGAGAATCTTGTGGAAAGATTCAGGGACCACATAATTTACTTTATCATTTTGTTTTTAGTTTTATTTAGAGAGTTTAGAGTGTTATAAAAGAGAAGAGATTCAAAGGAACTTCAAGAGTTTGGTGGAGGATTTGAGATAAGTTCTTATCTTTGTTTTTAAACTACTTTTGGTTTTAATTGAGACTTCTTGTTGAGGTGACAATGATTTCTACTTTTAAACTAAAGTGTGGTTTTATTTTCTCCATGGATTCTAAGTACGTTTCTTTATTTTTCTCCTTAAAATGATAAGTAATTAATGTGTTGGATGGAAGTTGTGGAGAGTATTAACCTTTAATATTGGAAGAAGTTGTGATTATTTAATTTCATGCACTTCATTTACTTCTTGTTCTGTTCCATCTAGATGTTAAAATTTGTTGTGAGAACATGTAAGAATTTNTTAGTTTTATCATTCATTTTACTATTGGAGATCAATTTATGAGAAAAGCATTAGGTGACATAGGAGCTAGCATAAATTTATTACCATTTTCAAGGATTGAGAGACTAAGATTATGAAAGATTCAACTTGCCAATATAACCCTTTAATTATTTGATCATTATTTGAATTTTTTTGGGAGGGTTATAAAGGACATCCTAATTAATATTGATAACTTCATCTTCCTAGTTGATTTTATTATTTTGAATATGAAAGAAGATGGAGGGATCCTAATTATTTAAGGAAGAACATTTTTTGTAATTAGTAGGGAGAATATTGATTTATATAAAGGGAGATTGTCTATTAGAGGATAATATCAAGAGTTAATTTTCCAAAATTCATAATCTAATTTAACCCCCTACATGCCATCTAGAAAATTGTTTGCAGAATTGGGATTGCGAAATTACTAGAAATTCTGAATAATAATTTGGAGAAGAATACTTATAATAATAAAAAAATGTTTGAGATTGAAATTTGAGGATTTAGGAGAGTCCCCAAAGCATCTAAGATATTTAGTAATTGATAGAGGACTATTAAACTGGAAATTTGATCCTTGAGAAAAATCTAAGGTTTGACTTGACTGTGTCTTGCTGAGCAAATACAACCAAGAGCTACTTGACAGACAGCTGATACACCTAAAATATATAGTATTTTTAGACACATTTTTATACCTAGTTTTGAGATATTGTGCTTTAATGGAAGATATTTGTGTGTTTTTCTTTGAGGTACAAGTAAAAAGATGAAAAATGCTAAAACGAGTGAAAAATGATCAAATTTGGAGCAAATTTGTGAAAATGGTGCAAAAGAGTTTTGGCGCCTAAGCGTCAAATCCGACACTTATGCGCCAGTGAAATAGAGAAGGCCGCGCCTAAGCACCAGAGGTCCCACGCTTAAGCGTTAGTAGCAGTTATTGGACAGATTAATTCATTTTTTCAAATCTTGAAGAGATATTTTAGGCACATATGACTAAAGAGGGTGGTTATCACCACTAAAAATGAAAATTTGATTAAATGACTTGTGGAAGGAGGCATCCTTTGAAAAATATATCTAATTGAGACACATTTTGAAGAGTTACCAAGAAACCTCTTGGAGATTTATAAAAGAAGGAAGTTGAGACTTTTTGAAGTGTGCTTGAAAAGAGAGAGTCTTGGAAGTTCTTGAAGAAGCTCGGGGAAGAACGTTTGGAGAGATTTTCAGGCACCACAAAATTTTACTTTATCCTTTTTATTTTTAGTTTCATTGTGCAAGTTAAGAATGTTGTAAAAGGGAAGAGATTCAAAGGAACTTCAATAGTTTGGTGGAGGATTTGAGATGAGTTTTTATCTTTTGTTTTTAAACTACTTTTAGTTTTAATTAACACTTCTTGTTGGTTTGACAATGCTTTCTACTTTTAAACTAAAGTGTGGTCTTATTTTCTCCATGGATTCTGAGTAGTTTTCTTTATCTTTCTCATTAAAATGATAAGAATCAAAGTGTTGGATGGATGTTGTGGCGAGTATTGATCTTTAATATTAGAAGAAGTTGTGATGATTTAATTCCATGCACTTTATTTACTTCTTAATCTGACCTATCTAGATGTTAAAATTTGTTGAGAGAACATGTAAGAACTGGGCTGGTATTGTCTCAGTCAACAATTAGAAAGAATCACATGAGGTTGTATGAATGAGAATGTAATTCATATGATTTAGTGCAAATAAATTTGGAAATAATGTTAAAATTTGTTGTGAGAACATGTAAGAACCGGGCTGGTATTGTCTAAGTCAACAATTGGTATCACATGAGGTTGTATGAATGAGAATGTAATTCATATGATTTAGTGCAAATAAATAGGGAAGTAATCTTTGAAGGGTGTAGAGTTAGAGGACTTTAAAGTGATAGTTAAAGCCCCCAACTTGCTTTACTGTTTTGGGTTCTGATACAAGATGTTAGCCCCCAGGTGAAGGGAATCGTGGAAACTCTAGAGTGAGAGCTAGTATCTTACCTGCTTAGCCAACCTTTAGAATTATTCAAGCTTTAAATTAGCCAATATTCTTTATAGCATCTCTAGTAAGAGAAAAGAATAATATTGCTTCTATTTGAGACAACACAATTGGAATACTTCCACAACAGAAATCTTACACTTATTACTGATTCATGATAAAGAGAAAGATATTTTCATATTAAGTATTTTTTCTTTTACATAAACTAAGTTATCTTTAGAAGTTATTACTGTTTTGTCAAAATATCAAAAATACCAAAAAGATGTGAATTTTAATTACTATAAAAATATCTGTAGTTAAAGTGATTGCCTTTTTGAAATAGAAAGTTTATTGATCGATAATGCATATTATAAATTTTTCTTGTGGGTTCGATATTCAGATCTTAATAAAAAAGTCTTATATTACTTGATAACGATACATATACTTGCGTAATATCCACATATATATATATATATATATATACATATATATATATATACATAGATATATATATACATATATATATATATATATATATATACATATATATATATATATATACATATATATATATATATATACATATATATATATATATATATATATATATATATATATATATATATATATATATATATATATACATATATATATATATATATACATATATATATATATAAATTAAAAAGTTAAATTCTTCATTTCTTCAGGATCAAGTTTTTGATATTATTGTAAAGTAAGGAAATATAAGTGAAAAATATATAAAAATACATTGTTATATTGTTGCATATAAACAGTCGGGATCAAGTTTTTGGCGTCGTTACCGTGGAAAAATTTAAAAATTAATTGAAAGTAAATTTCTTTTTTAAAAAGTCTTATTTAAAATTTAAGAGTTATTGTAAGAATATATTATTATAGTATTTTTATATGTGTTTTATTTAATTTTAGTGTATGCGTAGTTTAGGTTCTAGAGGACTAGTGCCCTACGATTTTAAATTAGAGAGAACTGTTAAGAAAATCAGAAAAACCAAAAAAATTAAAAATTTTGAAAAATCTAAAAAATGACAGAAATGACAAACCAAAATGATCAAAATGCTGTAATTCATCAAGAATTTAGACCTTTACGAGCTTATGCTAACCCTATGGTAGATTAACTTCATTGTAGTATTTAAAAACCTACTGTAGTGACTAATTCATTTGAACTTAAACCTGTTATTATCCAAATGGTATCAAATAATCAGTTTGGGGGATCAACAACTGAAGATCCAAATTTACATCCTGCCAATTTTCTAGAATTGTGTGCTACATTTAAATATGATGGTGTATCAGATGATGACATAAGACTTAGGTTATTTCCTTTCTCACTGAGGGATAAAACTAAGATGTGGTTGAATTCATTAATATCTAAATCTATCAGAACTTGAGATGATATATCACAAAAATTCCTTGCTAAATATTTTCCACCATAAAAAACTGCGAAGCTTATAAATGATATTACATCTTTTAATCAGTTTGAAGGGGAACCTATTTATGAAGCATGAGAATAATTTAAATAAATCTTAAGAAAGTGTCCACATCATGCTATACCATATTGTTAATAATTCAAACTTTTTATAATGTATTAGCTGGGTCTCTTAGATCTATTATCGATGCCACTGATGGTGGTTCATTGATGCCAAAACTATTTCATGACGCTTATGCTTTAATTAAAGAAATAACTACCAATTATTTTCAATGGCCTTTTGAGAGGGTGAATCCAAAGAAAGTAGCCAATATTCATGAATCTGATGCATTTACTATGTTAGCAAATCAAGCTGCTACAATTTCAAGGAAGGTAGACCAACTTAGAATGAATTTTTCTCAACCTATCTCTATGATTGAAGAAAATTCATTAGGCAAAATGGTAGATTCTTAAGCATCATTAGAAACTTTGAATGCCATAAATAATAAACAGAATAACCCATATTCAAAATATTATAACCCAGGTTGGAAGAACCATCCCAACTTCAATTAGAATAATTCTATGGGTGATAATAATCAGTAATGGGGGAATAATCAAGTAAACCTATTGGGAAACTGGAACAACCAAGGGAATAATAATTATAGATCTACTTATCCTCCAAGTTTCAGTAGTAATCCCCAGTTTAAGGAGAAGAAGTTATCTATATAAGAATTTGTGTTACAAATGGGATATCAGTTACAAAGTCAAGGAGATACAATTAGAAATATTGAGAATCAACTTGGAAAAATCACAAATGCCTTAAGTAACAGATCTCAAGGAACACTTCCTAGTAATACTGAAACAAATCCGAAAGACTAGAATAAAGAGCAAGTAAAAACTGTTCAACATAGAAGCAGAAGAGAGTTGGGAGGTAGGGTTCAAAAAGAAACTAAAGTAGAGAGAGAAGAAATTGAAGAATCAAAAGAGAACTCTCCAAAAGATTCTGAAAGACCTATTTCTCTGCTGAAAATTGATTTGGAAAAACCACCCACCTCCATTTCCTCAGAGACTTCGTCAACAGAAGTTGGATAAACAATTTTCAAAATTTATGAAAATTTTTAAGAAGCTTACAATTTCCATTTGATGAAGCCTTAGAACAAATGCCAAGCTATGTAAAGTTTATGAAGGATATTCTCAATAGGAAAAAGAAGTTTGGAGATAATGAGATTGTTGCACTTAATGAGGAGTGCAGTGCTATAATTTAGAAAAGCCATCCTGAAAAGCTTAAAGATCCTAGTAGCTTTACAATTCAATGTGCGATATGAGACATATTTTATGGGAAATCTTTATGTGATTTAGGTGCAAGCTTTAACCTTTTGCCATTATCAATATTTAATAGATTGGGATTAGGGGAAATGACTTATTAACTCTATTTCAGATAGTGCATGAGTTAGTCCAATTCACTGCCTTCCTAAGAAAGGAGGAGTAACTGTGATTGTGAATGAACATAATGAGTTAATATCTACTAGACAAGTTATAGGGTGGTGAATATGCATTGATTATAGAAAATTAAATCTTTCTACAAGGAAAGATCATTTTCCACTACCCTTTCTCGATCAAATGCTGGATAAACTAGCTGGGTATAAATACTTTTTTTTTTGAATGGATATATTGGTTATCACCAAATACAAATAACTCTTGAGGATCAAGAGAAAACAACTTTTACCAGTTCTTATGGTACATTTATTTTTAGAAGAATGCCCTTTGGTTTATGTAATGCCTTTGATACATTTCCAAGATGTATGATGATAATTTTTTGTGATTTAATTGAAAAAGGGATTGAAGTCTTTATCGATGATTTTTTAGTGTTTGGAACTTCATTTGACTCAAGTTTAGAACATTTATCAAAAGTTCTTAAACACTGTGAAGAAACAAATTTAGTCCTTAATTGGAAAAAATGCTAATTCATGGTAGTAGGAGGAATTGTATTAGGACATAAAATATCAAAAAAAGGTATGCAAATAGATCCTGCTAAAATTCAAGTGATCGCTAATTTACTTATCCAACAAATGTAAAGGACATTAGGAGTTTTCTTAGGACATGTTAGATTCTACAGACGATATATTAAAGACTTTTTAAAAATTGCCAAGCCTTTATGCCATTTACTGGAGAAAGATGCAATTTTCAATTTTGATGAAGAGTGCTTAAAATCCTTTTGAGTTATTAAAAAAAAAATTAGTCACTGCACCAATTATAGTTTCACCAGATTGGGGAAAACCTTTTGAACTGATGTGTGATGCTAGTGATTATGCTATTGTAGTTGTTTTATGACAAAAATATGATAAAATTTTTAAAGTAATTTACTATGCTAGTAAAAGTCGTAATGAAACTCAAATTAATTATATAACAACTGAAAAAGAGTTATTAGCAATAATATATACTTTTGATAAATTTAGATCATATTTAATTAGAACTCTTTGCGTAGGGCTTACAAATCAATATGCTATTAAGTACTTATCAAAAAATAAAGATGCTAGACCAAGACTTATAAGATGGATTCTTCTTTTGCAAGAATTTGACTTTGAAATAATAGATAAGAAGGTGACTGTAAATTAAATTGCTGATTATTTTTCTAGACTTGAGTTAAAAAAACCACTTTGTTTTGAAAAAGAAATTAATGAATATTTTCCAGATGAAAAACTACTCAATATTAATGAGTGACGTGTTCTGTGGTATGTCGACATTGTGAGCTTTCTTGTTAATGATATTAACATATGGAATGACATGCCAACAGAAAAATTTATTTCTGAAGCTAAGACCTTATTTTTGGGATGACCCATTTTTATATAAACAAGGAAAAGATCTGATTATTCGAAGATGTGTACCTTTAGAAGAGACTTATGAAATTATCCAAAAATATCATAATTCTGATTTTAGGGGACATTTTGGTGTTGATAAAACAACAAAATTTTTTTTCTTACAATCTGGATTCTATTGACCTACTATCTTTAGAGATGTTAATGCTTTTAATAAAACTTGTGATAGATGTCAATGAGTAGGCAATATTTCTAGAAGAAATGAGATGCCCCTCAATTATATGCTAGAAGTTGACATATTTGATGTTTGAGGATTATATTTCATGCGACCATTTATACCATCTTTCAAAAATTTATATATACTGTTAGTAGTAGACTATGTATTCAAATGGATAGAAGTTATTGCTTTACCTCGATGTGATGCTCAAAGTATTGCAAAATTTTTGAAAACGAACATATTTTGTAGATTTGAGATGCCGAGAGTTTCATAACTGATGGTGGAAGTCATTTCAGAAATGACATAATGGAGAAACTATTAAAGAAATATTATATAAATCATAAAATTGCTACTGCTTATCATCCTCAGACAAGTGGTTTCACTGAATTATCCAATCGGTAAATTATAAAAATTATTATAAATTTGTAAATCCAAAAAAATGGATTGGTCAGTCAAACTTGACTATGCTTTGTGAGCTTATAGGACTTCATACAAAACTCCTATAGGAATGTCCCCATATAGGTTAATATTTGGGAAAACTTGCCACTTACCAGTTGAAGTTGAGCATAAAGTATATTAGACGATTAAAAAGTTCAATTATAATTTGAAAGATGTTGGTGAGAAAAGACTATTACAATTAAATGAGCTTGAAGAGATAAGGAATGAATCTTATGAGAGTGCTAAGATATACAAAGAAAAGATGAAAATGTGGCATTATCGAAGGATTCTTACTAAAAATTTTCAGCCAGGGTAGCAGGTTTTGCTATATAATGCAATGTTAAGATTATTTCCAGGCAAACTTAAGTCCAAATGAGCCCATTTGTTGTGATAAAAGTTTATCCTTATGGAGCTGTGGATATTAAAGATCCTAAACTGAGAAAATATTTAAAGTAAATGGTCATAGAATGAAACCTTATTTTGTAGGGGATCAATGTAAATTTAATGATCAAATGATGTTGGGTCAACTAGAATAAGCACTGGTTACGTCGGGCTGACGACGCTAAACTAAGTGCTTTGTGGGAGGCAACCTATAGTTATCAGTGTGTTTTTGCTTTGATTGTTGTTTATGTGTGATTAAGAAAATTTGTGGTAGTATTTTTGAAACTATTATGTGTTAGTATTGATTTTAAGACTATATTTAGTGATCTAAACATACTAAAATGTGAATTTGAACGTTAAGTTGGCTGGTGCAAAATTGAGCACTGATGCTTAAGTGCCAATATTCGGTGCTTAAGCACAGGAGTTAAAAACCATGTGCGAAATTAAAGTTCTAGAAGTTTTAACCACCAATTGGTTGACTAAAATGTGTCAAGGCAGTTTAAGGATGTGCCTAGAGTTATTAGAGAGATTTAGGCCTATAAATAGAAGGGTTTTGTGATGGAACTTCACCCTAAATATATTTTCAGCCCTGAAGTCTAAGAGAAAGAGATATTTAGAGAAAATTTCTTCATGGGAGATGTATTTGACAAAAAGGGAAGAGGCCATGAGAAAGAAATTCATTAGTCAAAGTGCACAAGAGATGTATAACGATTTTTTAGTGACCAACTTTTTTGCAAATTGACAAATACAAGAATTTGATGGTGCTAATTTCCAACAACAACGTCTGAAGACTTGATCACGACTTTATTGATGTGTCTGATTTGATTAAGATGTATAAATATAATATTCAATGATGTTAAAGTCGAATTTATCAATGCAAGTATACGTTTTGCTCAAGTAATATAGGGCTCTAATGGAGTCCTAAATATCGATCCCACAGGGAGTGGTTTAGAATTACGGACTAAGACCTAAGAAAAGCAAGACTTTAATCACAACAATGACATTTAATTTGTTTATCTGTCACCAATAGACAATTGAAATAAATAGGTAATTTTAATAACTATTAAATAACTAATGATACTAATGAAGGTTATAGAACTTTAATCACAACAACGACGTTCAATTTGCTTATCTATCACTAATAGATACAACGACGTTCAATTTGTTTATCTGTCACTAATAGGCAATTGAAATAAATGGATAATTTTACTAACTAATAAATAACTAATGATATAAAGTAGAGGTGCGGCAATTTAATAAATATGTAATTTTAAACTCTTAAATAACTAATTTTACTAATATGTCACTAATAGACAATTGAAATAAATATGTAATTTTAATAACTCTTAAATAACTAATTACACTAATGAGGGTAGGCAATTGAAATAAATATATAATTTTAATAACTATTAAATAACTAATTATGCTAATGAAGGTTTTATAGGCAATTGAAATAAGTAAATAATTTGAATAACTAATAAATAACTAATGATAGAAAGTTAGGGTTAATAATAGACAATTGAAATAAATATGTAATTTTCTTAATAACTCATAAATAACTAATTATGCTAATGAGGGTTTAATTGAAATAAATATGTAATTTTAATAATTATTAAATAATTAATTATACTAATGAAGGTTCGACGTGATATTCAATATCTAAAGAAAGCATCATTCTCCTTGTCAAGAAATTATAGTGAATGGATAAAATGAATTAGTTCAATGTAACTAATAAAAAACTAAAGATAGAAAGTAGGGTTTAATTTGTGATATTCAATATATAAGAAAGAATCCTTCTCCTTGTCAAGAAATTATAGTGAATGGATAAAGTGAATTAGTTCAAATTATATTGCATGGATAAAGTGAATTAGTTCAATTTAGATTGTGTCAAATAGGAGCATACCTATTCTTTACCAAATTATAGTGAATGGATAAAATGAATTAGTTCAAATTATATTGTGCTAAATATCTAATGATATAAAGTAGGGTTTAATTGTGATATTCAATATATAAGAAAGCATCCTTCATAGATAATTTTAATAACTAATAAGTAACTAATGATAGAAAATAGGGTGTAATTGTGATATTCGATATATAAGAAAGTAACTAATTGTACTAATAAAGATTTTAATGTGATATTCAATATATAAGAAAACATCCTTCTCCTATTAAATAACGAATGATACTAATGAGAGTTTAAATGTGATATTCAATATAAGAAAGCATCTTTCTCCCAAGAAATTATAGTGAATGGATAAAGTGAATCAGTTCAAATTGTATTGTGCCAAATAGGAGCACAGAAATTATAGTGAATGGATAAAATGAATTAGTTCAATTTATATTGTGCCAAATAGGAGCATAACTATTCTATAGTGAATGGATAAAGTGAATCAGTTCAAATTGTATTGTGCCAAATAGGAGCATACCTATTTTGGATAAAATGAATTAGTTCAATTTATATTGTGCCAAATAGGAGCATACCTATTCTTTACCCATCTAATGTGATATTTAATATATAAGAAAACATCATTCTCCTTGTCAAGAAATTATAGTGAATGAAATGAATTAGTTCAATTTATATTGTGCCAAATAGGAGCATACATATTCTTTACCCTTTGGTCTAGGCATAAAGAACATTTACTAATCCTATGCTTGGTTACTGATTCTGCGGCTAGTCTGGAAGGATACTGAATAAAGAACATTGACTAATCCTATGCTTGGTTACTGAATCTACAGCTAGGCTGGGAGGATACCGGACACTTTAGAGCTCCCACGTTCCCCTCACCTGAGGGCTAACATCTACACATCAGCACCCAAACTATAGGATTAAATTGGGGATTTTAGTCTGTCACTTTAAAATCTCCAATTCTTTGCCCAATAATAATATTTTCCTATTTATTTGCACCCAACTTCCAAGGGCTTTGACCTCCTTGAATCTTGGACGTAACTAGTTGTAAAACTCAACATATTTTAACAAATCAATTGGCCAGAATGAAAGTAAATTAAGATCGAAGTGAAAAGATCATCACAACTTCTTAAATATTTTCATGGCTTCACCAATTTAAATCACAAATTCACAAATCTCGAGAAAAGGAGAAAGACAGAAAAAACNATTTTCATGGCTTCACCAATTCAAATCACCATTTCACAAATCTCGAGACAATGAGAAAGACAGAGAACACTACTCAGATCTCATGGGGAAAACATAACAAAACTTAAAATTCATTTATAATTCAAAGTCATACAAACTACAACAAGTAAATAACTTATCTCTAATTTCTCCCCAAGAACACTCAACGAAGTTCCTCTAAATCTCTTCATTTCTTTACAACACATAGAATTCCTCTTTGAAGTAGCAAGGAGGAAGCTCTCTCACTTTCCCTCCACTCTTACAATCTCTCGAAGAATTTCTCACAATTGTTACACTCTATTGGAAATTCTATACAGTAATGGTAACCTCCAAGGCCTCTTGCACTCTAGACTCTCGTCTATTTTTGGCCAAAATGTTCTTTTAAAGTTATAGATGAGCTTTCCCAAGAGTTGCCTAAGCATCCCTTCAAAATTTGGCCTTATCCAAAGCTTGAGTAGGCATAACCGTCGATCTCGCTGTCGGCGGCCTCGAGTGCGCCGTTGGCGGGCTTCTAGAGAATTTTGTCCTGTAGTTTCGGGAAAATCTCGTCGTTGGCAGCGTCAAGGGCGTCGTCGGTGACCTAGTTCAAATCTTCACATTTTGGTCCTTTTCGCTCCAAATTCGCTCCTCTTTACTTTTTTTTGCTCTAATGATCCTAATTCATCATTCCTGCAACAAAACATCAAAAACACCTTTCTCTAAAGTGAAATATCATAAAAAAAGTATAAAATAGGTATGCAAATCTCAACATATTTTCCTCTGGTCACTTAGTCATTAGTATTGAAGAAATAGTGGAAAAGATCAACAAAATTAAGGCTAGTGTGACTTTACTTGAGACAAAGGTAAATGAAGTTAATACCCATCTAGAGCATATTGGATGGCAATTGAAAATGCAATTTAGTCATACTAGTTATATAGAAGAAGCGGATAAGACAATGTATTTTAAGCAGAAATGGATTGAAGAAGATTTTATCGGAGCTCTTCATCATCGTCTATTTTCTCAACTCTACATTCTGAATTCCTAAGGAGAGATTAATGAAAGACCAGAATTTGTCCCAACAAATTAAGAATGGAATTAATTTCAGTGTTAAAGTTTGTTTGTTAGGAATCGTTGTTTTTATGTGTTTAGTGTTAAATACTATTTTTGGAGTTTATGTGTAGTTTGTTAAGTGTTTGTATTTAGGAAAATTTTCTCATCCAAGACTATTTGGAGTGAGAATTAAGTGTTACATGTACTTGTACTAGTTTGTAAATGAATATAAGTGTTTGTTTGTGTGAAAATTTTGTGTTATTTTAGCCTCAAATCGAACGAGTTATATTGGAGAATTTTGAGTAAGAGGAGAGTTAAGGGAGAGGAAAATAGTCATTTAAGTGTTATAAGACCATTTAGGGGTGGTATACTTAGGCTAAAAGTGCATTTTACATAAGTTCAAAAATATCAAAAATAGTGCACTAGCGCCTAAGGGCCAAATTCTCTTGCTTAAGCGCGATGTTACCCGAGAGGCAGGCACCTAAGCGCCACTTATCAATGCTTAAGCGCCAGTTCATGAAAACCAGTTCGCGAACGGTTAAAGTGAAAAATAACCACAAAAATCACCATTTTTACTCTCGCCGTCACCTTCTTCCTCTCGATTTCGTGATTTTGAAGTCTATGACAAACCTTTTCTTGGAGATTTCTTGGTGGATTCAAGCAAAATTTGCTAAATTTGGATTTCTTAAGGTAAGAGCTTCACTTCTATGTAAAAATTTTGGATTTTCACCATGTATTTTGAGTACATTTGGAGAAACCCAAAAATCACTATTCATGGTGGAAAATGATGAAAAATCTATGAAAATTGCATAGAAAGTGTAGTTTATGCTTATAGGAGTTAAGTTTAGAAGATTAGAGTTGATTTTTGAAGTTATTGTGGAATTTTGTGAAATTTGTAGAATGACCCCAAGAATGAAGAGGAGTAAAGGAAAGATCCCCTTTGATTCGAGCAAGTTTATGAGTTCAAAAGCTTAGGATCAGTATAACACCCTACAGTCACAAAAGTTAATTCCTGAACGTTGTTTCAAAAATCTAGGTGGATCCATAGAAGATTTGATCATTTGCCGACAATGGGAACGATTCTGCTGTTTTTCTGCTGTGGCTGTTATTTCTATAGTTCCAGAGGTCTATGCAAACCTCCTTGAGTTAGAAGAGGGTCAAATCATGGTTAGAGGAAAATTGGTACCTTTTTCACCGGAGGTAATCAATATGTTCTTCCATTTACCACTTGATACTTTATGTTTTTTATGTGAACTATAGCCCTACTGAGACTGAATTGGACGAGATTATTTCATAATTGACTGTTGGAAGAGGACTTTGGAAAATTACAAATGAGAGGAGAGTCAACTTTTCCACTTCTAAGTTAAGTGCACCATCGAAGGCGTGACACAACTTTATTTCAGCTCGTCTGTTACCGACAAATCATATCAGTGAAGTTATGAGGGAGAGAGCAACATTGAATTATTATATTCAAGAAGGCAAGCTCATCAATATTGAAGCTTTGATCTATCAAACTATCATCAGTTCTACCATTGCTGCTACTACTGTAGACTTGGGATTTGCTTCCTTGATCATTTCTTTGTGTGAGCAAGTTGGAGTGAGATATGATAGCTAGGAAGAAGTATTATTGCCTTTAAAGCCAATTACAAGTGTGAATGTGAAGTTGTATTCAGAGCATTCTATTTTTGGTTGGAGAGGATTTTTACGGAGTTATGGAATGTCGACGTCTGCTGCTTCTACATCTAGACCATCTACCTTGCGAGCTTCTACTTCTAGAGGTGAATCTACTGAAACTCAAAATCAATTATTGCAGAGGATGATAGACAATAACAATTATGCCACAGATAAGGTATGAAATTTAGAAAGCTTTGCATTTCATATTGATGGGTATAATAGAAGGAAAAGTGATTATGAGGAGAAATTTCATTCATCTTTGGAAAGCCTCATTAGGGGTAACCAAGGAGTGGAATTTCCTTCATATCCCAAATACCCTGATTATGAGCCTGTAGATGTCTAGAATAGCGGTGATTCCGATGATGAGGAAGAGGAGGACTGATTTGTTTTTATGTTTGTAATATGTGATGAACAATGTGATTAGGACTAGATACATTTGCATTTATGTACTTGTTTGAACTTTGTGATGTGTTGGACTTTTGTTTAATTTTTATTGTGATGTTTGTGTATTTTGTTTTAAATTCTAGGGTAGTAATTATTGATGAGTGTTGATTATTGTGTTTTAGTTAGTTAGGATTGAACTTATTTCTATGTCTTGTGAAAAGTTGAAAATCTTGCTAACTTTAGTTTTAAAATTTAATTAAGAAAACTGATACCCTGTATTTTTCTTTTATCTTGTTAGTGTGTTTGTTGTTATTGTTGAGATTGTGAAATTAAAGTTAGTGTGCTAGTTAGTTTTTATGTCCATACCCACAACTTATAAGTCTAATGAATTTCTACATGTTGAATTAAAATGAAAATGAAAATGATAGAAAATTGATAAAAAAATTTAATTTTACTCCTGTTTTTAGCTTTATACTTGTATAATTAGGGTATAAAAATTCTTGTAAGTATGTTATCCATTCCTGCTTATATTTATCTGATGCTAAATTGTTTAATTTTGTTAAGAAATTAAGTTTGGGGGGGAATGAAAAATATTTTCAAAACTTGAATTTTATTTGTTCTCAAATGTGCTATAGGTGAATTTGATTTGAAAAGAAAAATGATCATGTATATGAAGTTATATTAGGGAAGTAAAATTAGATTATAGAAATAAGAAAATTTAGTTAAAATTTTGAGTAATGAAGAAATACTTTCAGTTAAAAATTTTTAGTATAGAAAATGCTAAATATATTGTAACTATCTTTAGTAAGAAAAATTGTATTTTTGGAGAATTTAAAAATTTAGACTTTTAATTTTAAAAACTTAAATTTCTTTTATTAAAATAATTTTTAAAATTTTTATTATATTTGTAAGTAAAAGATTTATATCAGGACTTTGCTTTAAGAAAGGAGAAGTAGAATTCAAAACCATTAAAGACCTACACAGATATAGTAATCCTTGCCTGAAAAAGAAAAAAAATGAAAAAGATAAAGAAAAGAAAGGTGAGGGATGAGAAACTTGAGGATTAGTGTCTAATAAAAAATTGGCTCCACATTTGATCTTTTTAAAGTATAGGACTTGAGAAACTCTTAAGCTTAGGGATATAATATAGTAAGTAAAATTATTCTTAATAAAAATTTTTAAGTGGAGATAATAAAAAGACTAAATTCTAAATTTAGAAAATCTACAATATTTTTAAATTAGATAGGAACTAATATTTTCATATTTCTTAACATTAAAAATTTCTAAACTTTTAAGTTGGTCTCATTTACTAAATTTTTTTTTTAAATTGGACTATTATATTTCTAAATCTAAATTTTAGTAACTCCTAAAGAAACTGATATACATATCATACTTATTTAGTTTTTAAAGATTGAAGTGTCACTTGAGGACTAGTAACATTTCAAGTTTGAGGGATTTTGATAAATCTAAAATATATAGTATTCTTAGACACATTTTTATACCTATTTTTGAGATATTGCGCTTTAATAGAAGGTATTTGTGTGTTTTTTCAGGTACAAGTGAAGAGATGAAAAATGCTAAAAGGAGTAAAAAATGATCAAATTTGGAGCAAAAATGTGAAAATGGTGCAAAAGAGTTTTGGCGCCTAAGCACTAGATCCAATGCTTAAGCGCCGGTGAAATAGAGAAGGCCGCGCCTAAGGGCCAGAGGTCTCACGCTTAAGAGCTAGTAGCGGTTATTAGACAATTTAATTCATTTTTCCGAATTAAAAAAAAAACATTTGAGGCACCTATCGGCTAAAGAGGGTGGTTATCACCACTAAAAGCAAATATATGATTAAAGGACTTGTGAAATGAGACATCCTTTGGAAAGTACATCAAATTAGGACACATTTTGAAGAGTTACCAAGACACCTCTTGGAGATTTATAAAAGAAGGAAGTTGAGACTTTTTGAAGTGTGCTTGAAAAGGGAGAGCCTTGAGAAGATCTTGAAGAAGTTCGGGGAGGAACGTTTGGAGAGATTTTCAGGCACCACAAAAATTTACTTTATCTTTTTTTTTAGTTTTATTGTGAGAGTTAAGAGTGTTGTAAAAGAGAAGAGATTCAAAGGAACTTCAAGAGTTTGGTGGAAGATTTGAGATTTTAATTGAGACTTCTTAGTGGTTTGACAATGATTTCTACATTTAAACTAAAGTGTGATTTTTTTTCTCCATGGATTATGAGTAGTTTTCTTTATCTTTATCCTTAAAATGATAAGTATATAAAGTGTTAGATGGAAGTTGTGGAGAGTATCGATCTTTAATGTTGTAAGAAGTTGTGATGATTTAATTCCATGCACTTCATTTACTTCTTGATATGACCTATCTAGAAGTTAAAATTTTTGCGATAACTTGTAAGAACCGGGATGGTATTGTCTCAGTCAAGAATTAGAAAGAATCACATGAGAATGTAAGAATGAGAATGTAATTCATATGATTTAGTGCAAATAAATAAGGAAATAATCTTTGAATGGTGTAGAGTTAGAGGACTTTAAAATGACAGGTTAAAGTCCCCAACTTGGTTTATTGTTTTAGGTTCTGATACGAGATGTTAGCCCCTAGGATGAGGGAATCGAGAGAGCTCTAGAGTGAGAGCTAGTCTCTTCCCTGCCTAGCCGGTCTTCAGAACTATTTAAACTTTAAATTAGTCAATGTTCTTTATAGCATCTTTAGTAAGGGTAAGGAATAATATTGCTTCTATTTGACACAACATAATTTGCCTTCTTCCACAATAAAAATCCTATACTTATTACTGATTCATGATAAGAAGAAATATATTTTCATATTAAGTGCTTTTCTTTTACATAAACTCAAGTTATCTTTAAAAGTTATTACTGTTTTGTCAAAATATCAAAAATACAAAAAGATTGAATTTTAATTACTATAAAAGTATCTGTATTTTAAGTAATTGCCTTTTTGAAATGAAAAGTTTGTTGATCAATAGTGCATATTGTAAATTTTTTCTGTGGGTTTGATATTCATATCTTGATAAAAAAGTCATGTGTTACTTGATAACGATACGTATACTTATGTAGTATCCCAATATATATATTAATTAAAAAGTTAAATTCTTATTTTCTCAAGGATCAAGTTTTTGGTACTGTTGCAAAGTAAGGAAACATATGTGAAAAATATCATAAAAGACATTGTTATACTGTTGCATATATACAGTCGGGATCAACAACCCAATAAATATCTTGTTTAATTGGGTTGAAATTGCTCTAAGATTAATTTGTTTAGATGAATTTGAGTGTGCGTGCTTTTGATTATTTTGATTTGACGGTGTAATTAATTGTTTGATTTACTTTAATTTATACGCATGTTATGTGTGTGCTTTGATGACAAAAGATGTTAAACTAAGTACTTTCTTGGGAGGAAACCAAAACTTATATTAAATTTGCTTGATTGTTGATGTAATTGCTAGAATATTGTGTTTGGCATGTTACTCTCTAATAGTTGGTCTAATTGAATGATTTAACTTCGGTAGGCATTAAGCTTGGTAATAAATGATCTTGTCTTTTCTTTGCTTCTTTTCATGTTACAACTTGTTATTTATAATGAGCATGTGATCAATTTCATGTTTATTTTTGCTCTTATTATAGTTATTTCATGCTTGTATGTATTCATTGTTTTGTGTTTACTTTCATGTTCTACCCTGCCATGTTACTTCCTTTGTTTCCTGTTGTTCTTTGCATGTGTAGTGTAAAAGAAAGTCCGAGGGAGAAATATTTGTAAAAATTATATCTAAGACAAATCTTGAATCTAAATTCTAGAATTCTATTAAAAATGTTAGATTTAATTAGGGTTCAAGATGATGTACTGGTATGGATAACATGAACACTTCATTAAGTATTGAAAGTTGATAGTGACTCCCTAATGAATGCCATCAAACCAAAATTATATTATCCTCTATTTAAGAATTCCTAAACGTTAATCCACCCATTAAATATAAGTAATTTAATAACTAATCACTTCAAATAATTTAATTCTTATTTATTATCTATCGAACCTTAATATTTTGAATTATGTTGGGAGATAATTGAGAATTGGCCGAAGAAAGAGTTGATATTCAAAACCATTGAATAATAGCTTAACCAAATATATTAATCCTTTACAAAGAATAAGTAAAATAGTAAAATCATGAGAAAATTNAAATATATTAATCCTTTATAAAGAATAAGTAAAATAGTAAAATCATGAGAAAATGAAAATTATAGAAAGCTTTAGCATAAAAGAAAAATATTTTAAGGAGCTTTAAAGGACAACACTAAAGAATGAGTTGGTATTCAAATTGTCGACTGGTTGTATGTAAAAACTTTCTTTTACTTCTATGGTGATGGTAGTGTATTTATTTTATTGTAAGAAAATATTGTTTACAATGCTTCTTTTTTGCTATTGAGTGGTGAATATCCCTGAAAGAAATTATCTTTTAAAGGTTCAAAAAAAAATGAAAAAGAGAAGCTTGAGGATAAGCTTGAATTTTAAAATTGGGATGAAAAAGTTAAAAACTCAACAACCTATTTACTTTGAATTCATAATACTAATTTTCAGGGGATGATAATTAAATTAGCATTATTTGAATGATTAATCAAATTAAATTATAAATATTTAAAAAATAATCTTTTTTTAGTTAACCAAACATAAGTGATTTAGGGAAAATCATATAAAAAGAGTGTTAATACAAGCTATGTGTGAATATAAGGGGTTTCTAAGAAAATTCAATTTTAGGAAGATGTTTATGCATTTTGAATAATTTATTTACCTCTTTGTTAGAGAACCCTGAGAACCTAAACTTAAGTCTACCATTAATTTCCTTTGATTCTAACTTTAGGTATTGAAATACTTGAGGTTAAGTTATGTTTAAGTTTGAGATTATCTGATAAGTATCCCATATGCATATCAATTTTATGATATTTTTATTTCTTTTTATGTATCTTTATGATTTTTATGGTATTGTTGGTTATACATGCAGTGTATTGGGCAACATGGAGAGCGAAGGATATGAAAAAAGTTGAAAATGGTTAAAATTGGGTTGAATTGCCTAGGATCCAGTCTTGGTCTCCTAGGCTCCCAAAACCAGAGACACAGACACCTAGGTGCCATTTCTAGGAACCCAGGTGCCCAACATAGAGAAACATGCATCATGGCTCCAGATTATGGTGCTTAGGTTCCCATACCTATAAGATTATTCTTAAAACCTTTAATTCACGTTGTTTGGAGCTGTGAAGAATAAAGTCTCAACACAAAGAATAATTAGGGGCTTCTATTCAACTACAGGGAGTCTTCCCAAGAGGGGAGCCTTCTCCTCCAGTGTCATCAAGCCAATGGTCTCTCCGTTGTTTTCAGCAGTGAAAAGTGTAAAAGAGTATAAGAGATTGGTAAAGGTGTGTGAGAAGATTCGTGAGGTACAAGTAATATTTATTGTATGTGATCTACTGGTGTGGATAAAGAAGAAAGATCAGTTANTGTTTTAAAGGTTAAAAAAAAAAAAAAAAAAAAAAGAGAAGCTTGAGGATAAGCTTGAATTTTAAAATTGAGATGAAAAAGTTAAGAACTCAAGAACCTATTTACTTTGAATTCATAATACTAATTTTCAGGGGATAATAATTAAATTAGCATTATTTGAATGATTAATCAAATTAAATTATAAATATTTGAAAAATAATCTTTTTTTAGTTAACCAAACATAAGTGATTTAGGGAAATCATATAAAAAGAGAGTTAATACAAGTTATGTGTGGATATTAGGGGTTTCTAAAAAAACTCAATCTTAAGAAGATGTTTATGCATTTCAAATAATTTATTTACCTCTTTATTAGAGAACCTTGAGAACCTAAACTATTTCTACCATTAATTTCCTTTGATTCTAACTTTAGGTATTGAAGTACTTGAGGGTAAGTTATATTTAAGTTTGAGATTATCTCATATGTATCACATATGCATATCAATTTTATGATATTTTTATTTCTTTTTATGTATCTTTATGCTTTTTATGGTATTTTTGGTTGTACAAGCAGCATATTGGGCAACATGGAGAGCGGAGGATATGAAAAAAGTTGAAAATGGTCAAAATTGGGTTGAATTGCCTAAGATCCAGTCTTGGTCTCCTAGGCTCCCAAAACCAGAGACACAGATACCTAGGTGCCATTTATAGGAACCCAAGTGCCCAACATAGAGAAACATGCATCATGGCTCCAGATTATGGTGCTTAGGTTCCCATACCTATAAGATTATTCTTAAAACCTTTAATTCACGTTGTTTGGAGCTGTGAAGAATAAAATCTCAACACAAAGAATAATTAGGGGCTTCTATTCGACTACAGGGAGTCTTCCCAAGAGGGGAGCCTTCACCTCCAGTGTCATCAAGCCAATGGTCTCTCCATTGTTTTGAGCAGTGAAAAGTGTAACAAAGTATAAGAGATTAGTAAAGGTGTGTGAGAAGATTCGTGAGGTACAAGTAATATTTATTGTATGTGATCTACTGGTGTGGATAAAGAAGAAAGATCTGTTAGATTAGTGACTCAATTGGTTCTATTTTTCTAACTTATGCATCACTGTGTTTTGTTAAATAAAATATTGATTTTGCTGTTACGAAACATGGAGTAGATTCCCTTGTTATCCTCTGATTTGATAGTTTAAGAATTCTGTGTTTAACATGTATGTTGTGATTCTTTTAAGTTATATAGTGATGATGAGTTAACTTTTGTTCTTCATTGGCTTTTAATATGACCGACTATTATGTTAAAATATTTTGTGATCTACTTGTGCTAGGGAGTAGGTTAGTGGAACATATTAGGTTAACTCACACTGACTTGTGAAAATAGGAATATTGCTGCTAGGATTGTACAATCATATAAGGAAATAAAAGATTTTGGGATATTGACTTGATTTAGGAGACAAAGCATGTTTGGTTTCCATACCTTCTTAGTAGCTCTAGAAAGGTTAAGGAGGAGTTTTGTTCTGATTGTCACCCACATATTTATCTCAAAATTAAACTAAAATTTATAAGATACAATTTAGGGAAAAGTCTTTGACATGATAGAAAACCTTAAGAATTCTAAACTAAGCCAATTAGGTTTTTGACTTTAAAAAGGCCCAAACATTTGAAAGTTCTTCAAGCTAGACTTAAAAAAAATAGATCAGAGCTTTTCCTTAGTTGAAAAGTTGATAGGTTTTATGTGAGATCGATGCACGGGGTTGTAATCCATATAATACTTGATTAACATACATGATTGCTAATGCTTCAGAACATTTTGGGCGTATCATTTTCTTTGACAAGCATTACCATGTTAGTCACCTTCATCAACTTGTTTTGAATTTTCTATTACTGCTTACTATTCCCAAAAGTCTCCATATTATCATGGTGTTCATCATTAGGCATATCACATTAAGCTACACCATGTGCATGCAAGATTTTAAATTTGCATAGGAGAGTCAAAAATTGACTCGACACGCCAACACGACTCGAACTCGACTCGAAAAATTCAAGTTAGGGTTGACCTGAATATTTTCGAGGTTGGGTTAGGCTCTGAGAATTCGACACGTAAAAATTTTTGGTCGGATTCCAGCTTAACCCTAATGTGACCCGAATAAACACAAAAAAATTGCTTGTACTCTAAACACTTGTACCATTGTTGTCATGCAATTATAATTTCTTTTTTAATTTGCCTATTGTTACTTGTTAAGTATTAGAAGTATAATTTTTAATAAAAAAATTGAGCTGGCAGGTTAAACGGGTTAGGTTCAGGTTCAACCATGTCTGGGTTGACTCGAGTTCAGATCGAGTTTTTTGGCTTATTTATTATTCGTGTTAGGTTCAGGTTGACCTAATTTTGGTGGGTTATTTTAGAAATCCGAACCCGACCCGTTGACCGAAATTTACATCCATAAATTTGCATTTGCATAAAATTATAATCACCTTCATTGTCATTTTGTTCTCATTGAAGACCATGTCTTCACTAACGAAGCATTTTTCATCACAATGTTTCATGCACTATATAAAAAAAAAGATTTACATACATGCCACTCAAAACTATATATTTTACTTATTCAAGACCCTAAACTTTAATATAACAAAACTACCTCCATAAACTTGTCCCTTTATCAAATACACTTTCACCATCCCATCAGAAATGCTTATAACTGATTTTTCGAAACCATTGAAAAATGTGGTCGACATATATCTACTGATTAATGATAGTTAAGTCTTGGATACAGAAGCCGTACAAGCAAGGCCTCTCCGAACCTAAAGGTTTTATAGGAGCTGTCACTAGTTGTTTAATGTATAAGTATTTCTTGATGTTATGTTTATGAATCAGCTAATACATTGTAAAGCATGAATTACGAAGGAAAAAAAAAATTCAAATTAAGAATGCTGTCGATATCCTTAAAGTTACACTGAGATTGAAGATGATGATGTCTAATGCTGATCATTCAATACAGTTTCATAATATTTATAAAAAAAAAACCATAGTGAAGTACATGAATAGGCTCTATGCCTTGACATAATACTAAGATTGCATAAATGTGGAGAAAGGAATGAATCTTCAAACCTTAGGACATGCTCTTGATATTATAGATTGATTGTCTTATATTTATTTCTTGGTGAAGGACATTTGACCATTGTTTCTTATATCTTGTAGGTGTCATTCTGAAATTGTACCATGTTTTAACTCTCAAAGTTAAGGTTAAATTTATTTCACAAACACTTTGCATGAGGAATGGTAAAAACCATTGAAAGATTATTTTGAGCAGAATTTCCCTTGCGATAAATTCATTGAGATTAAATTGGAAACTTATCGAAGAATTTTTAATTAGAGTGTGTGTGTAAAGTAGTCATCTTTTCTCTATATGTCTGGCAATCCTCCAATCTGAACAAGTGTGTAGTAAGCACCATGATTTGTTTTTTCTTGGCGGTCCTCCAATTCATATAACTTTGCAGGCTAAGAGATGTACCGCCACAAAAAATTTGAAAATTTTCATATAAGTGATTGAACATGATATTAAAAATAATAACTTGTTCAAAAGATAAAAATAATGTTCTATACATTACATAAATTTAGTTTATTACCACCGTCGATAATAACCGATAAAACATAGGTAATATATTTACTGACAATTTAGCTGCGACAAAGTTGACGTAGCAAAAATGCTTGTCGGTAATTAAATTGCCGACCGATTTAACAACGGGTAAAAGAGTACTATAATCGTCACTATAGATTCAAAAACTTTTCTNAAATTAGCTAATGTTCTTTATAGCATCTCTAGTAAGGGTAAAGAATAATATTTCTTCTATTTGGCACAACACGATTTGCATACTTTCACAATAGAAATCCTATACTTATTACTAATTCATGATAAGGAGAAATATATTTTCATATTAAGTGCTTTTCTTTTACATAAACTCAAGTTATCTTTAAAAAATATTACTGCTTTGTCAAAATTTCTAAAATATCAAAAAGATTTAAATTTTAATTACTATAAAATATCTGTATTTTAAGTAATTGCCTTTTTGAAATAGAAAGTTTGTTGATCAATAGTGCATATTGTAAATTTTTCCAGTGGGTTCGATATTCAGGTCTTAATAAAAAAGTTCTATATTACTTGATAACAATACGTATACTTGTGTAGTATCCCAATATATATATATTAATTAAAAAGTTAAATCCNTTAAGTTTGAGATTATCTCATATGTATCAAATATACATATCAATTTTATGATATTTTTATTTCTTTTTTATGTATCTTTATGCTTTTTATGGTACTTTTGGTTGTACATGCAGTGTATTAGGCAACATGGAGAGTGAAGGATATGAAAAAAGTTGAAAATGGTCAAATTTGGGTTGAATTGGGCTAAACTGGTACACATGCACTATTCATGGGTGCCTAAGAGTCAGTCTTGGTCTCCTAGGCTCCCAAAACCAGAGACACAGACACTTAGGTACCATTCCTAGGAACCCAGGTGCCCAACATAGAGAAACATGCATCATGGCGCCAGATTATGATGCTTAGGTTCCCATTTCTATAGGATTATGCTTAACACCTTTATTTCATGTTGTTTAGAGCTGTGAAGAATAAAATCTCAATGCAAAGAATAATTAGGGCTTCTATTCACTACAGGGAGTCTTCCCAAGAGGGGAGCCTTCTCCTCCAGTGTCATCAAGCCAAGGGTCTCTCCGTTGTTTTCAGCAGTGAAAAGTGTAAAAGAGTGTAAGAGATTGGTAAAGGTGTGTGAGAAGATTCCTGAGGTACAAGTAATATTTATTGTATGTGATCTACTGGTGTGGATAATGAAGAAAGATCTGTTAGATTAGTGACTCAATTGGTTCTATTTTTCTAACTTATGCATTACTGTGTTTTGTTAAATAAAATATTGATTTTGCTGTTACGAAACATGGAGTAGATTCCCTTGTTATCCTATGATGTGATAGTTTAAGAATTTCGTGTTAACATGTATGTTGTGATTCATTGAAGTTATATAGTGATGATGAGTTAACTTTTGTTCTTCATCGACTTCTAGTATGACCGACTAATATGTTAAAATATTTTGTGATCTACTTGTACTAGGGAGTAGGTTAGTGGAACAAATTAGGTTAACTCACACAGACTTGTGAAAATAGGAATATTGCTGCTAGGATTGTACAATCATATAAGGAAATAAAAGATTGTGGGATATTGACTTGATTTAGGAGACATAACATGTTTGGTTTCCATACCTTCTTAGTAGCTCTAGAAGGGTTAAGGAGGAGTTTTGTTTTGATTGTCATCCACATATTTATCTCAAAATTAAACCAAAATTTATAAGGTAAAATTCAGGGAAAAATCTTTGACATGATAGAAAACCTTATAATTCTAAACTAATCCATTTAGGTTTTTGCAAAAATTACGAGTAGTAACTTTAAAAAAGCCCAAACATTTGAAAGTTCTTCAAGCTAGACTTAAAAAAAAAAGATTAGAGCTTGTCCCTAGTTGGAAAGTTGATTTGTTTTATGTGAGATCGATACACAGGATTGTAATCCATATAATACTTGATTAACAAATATATTTACATTGTTGCTAATGCTTCAGAACATTTTGGGCGTATCATTTTCTTTGACAAGCATTACCATGTTAGTCACCTTCATCAACTTGTTTTGAATTTTCTATTACTGCTTAATATTTCCAAAAGTCTCCATATTATCATGGTTTTCATCATTAGGCATATCACATTAAGCTACACGATGTGCATGCAAGCTTTTAGATTTGCATAGGGGAGTCAAAAAATGACTCGACATGCCAAAACGACTTTAACTCGACTCGAAAAATTCAGGTTAGGGTTGATCTGAATATTTTCGAGTTTGGGTTAGGCTCTGAGAATTCAACACGTAAAAATTTTTGGTCGGATTCCGGTTTAAACCTAATGTGACCCGAATAAACATGAAAAAATTGGTTGTACTCTAAACACTTATACCATTGTTGTCATGCAAATAATTTTTTTTTTTTAATTTGCCTATTGTTACTTGTTAAGTGTTAGAAGTATAATTTTTAATAAAAAAATTGAGCTGGCAGGTTAAACGGGTCGGGTTCGGTTTAACCATGTCTAGGTTGAGCCGGGTTCAGATTGAGTTTTTTGACCCATTTATTATTTGTGTCAGGTTCGGGTTGACCTAATCTTGGTGGGTTATTTTAGAAATTCGAACCCGACCCGTTGACCCAAATTTACATCCATAAATTTGCATTTGCATAAAGTTATAATCACCTTCATTGTCATTTTGTTCTCATTGAAGACCATGTCTTCACTAACGAAGCATTTTTCATCACAATGTTTCATGCACTATAAAAAAAAGGATTCACATACATGCCACTCAAAACTATATATTTTAGTTATTCAAGGCCCTAAACTATAATATAACAAAACTACCACCATAAACTTGTCCCTTTACCAAATACACTTTCATCATCCCATCAGAAATGCTTACAAATGATTTTTTCGAAAACATTAAAAAATAAAAATTAGAACAAATAAATAAAAGGAGGAGAAGGTAGCACAAAAGTGTGGTGGACATATATCTACTAATTAATGATAGTTAAGTCTTGGATACAGAAGCCGTACAAGCAAGGCCTTTCCGAACATAAGGGTTTTATNGCAAAAATTACGAGTAGTAACTTTAAAAAAGCCCAAACATTTGAAAGTTCTTCAAGCTAGACTTAAAAAAAATAGATTAGAGCTTGTCCCTAGTTGGAAAGTTGATTTGTTTTATGTGAGATCGATGCACAGGATTGTAATCCATATAATACTTGATTAACAAATATGTTTACATTGTTGCTAATGCTTCAGAACATTTTGGGCGTATCATTTTCTTTGACAAGCATTACCATGTTAGTCACCTTCATCAACTTGTTTTGAATTTTCTATTACTGCTTAATATTTCCAAAAGTCTCCATATTATCATGGTTTTCATCATTAGGCATATCACATTAAGCTACACGATGTGCATGCAAGCTTTTAGATTTGCATAGGGGAGTCAAAAATTGACTCGACATGCCAACACAACTTTAACTCGACTCGAAAAATTCAGGTTAGGCTTGATCTGAATATTTTCGAGGTTGGGTTAGGCTCTGAGAATTCGACACGTAAAAATTTTTGGTCGGGTTCCAGTTTAACCCTAATGTGACCCGAATAAACACGAAAAAATTGGTTGTACTCTAAACACTTATACCATTGTTGTCATGCAAATATAATTTTTTTTTAATTTGCCTATTGTTACTTGTCAAGTGTTAGAAGTATAATTTTTAATAAAAAAATTGAGCTGGCAGGTTAAACGGGGTGGGTTCGGTTTAACCATGTCTGGGTTGATTCGGGTTCAGATTGAGTTTTTCAGCCTATTTATTATTCGTGTCAGGTTGAGGTTGACCTGATTTTGGTAGGTTACTTTAGAAATTCGAACCCGACCCATTGACCCAAATTTACATCCATAAATTTGCATTTGCATAAAGTTATAATCACCTTCATTGTCATTTTGTTCTCATTGAAGACCATGCCTTCACTAACGAAGCATTTTTCATCACAATGTTCCATGCACTATAAAAAAAAGTATTTACATACATGCCACTCAAAACTATATATTTTACTTTGTTAAGACCCTAAACTTTAATATAACAAAACTACCACCATAAACTTGTCCCTTTATCAAATACAATTTCATCATCCCATCAGAAATGCTTATAACTGATTTTTCGAAACCATTGAAAAATAGAAATTAGAACAAATAAATCAAAGGAGGAGAAGGTAGCACAAAAGTGCGGTCGACATATATCTACTAATTAATGATAGTTAAGTCTTGGATACAGAAGCCGTACAATCAAGGCCTTTCCGAACATAAGGGTTTTAGAGGAGCTGTCACTCGTTGTTTAAATTACAAGTATTTCTTGATGTAAAGTTTATGAATCAGCTAATACATTGTAACGCATGTATTACGAAGGAAAAAAAAAATCAAATTAAGAATGCTGTCGATATCCTTAAAGTTGCACTGAGATTGAAGATGATGATGTCTAATGCTGATCATTCCATACAGCTTCATAATATTTATAAGAAAAAAAAACCATAATGAAGTNTAGGAGCTGTCACTCGTTGTTTAAATTACAAGTATTTCTTGATGTAAAGTTTATGAATCAGCTAATACATTGCAACGCATGTATTACGAAGGAAAAAAAAAAAAAAATCAAATTAAGAATGCTGCCGATATCCTTAAAGTTGCACTGAGATTGAAGATGATGATGTCTAATGCTGATCATTCCATACAGCTTCATAATATTTATAAGAAAAAATAATGAAGCACATGAATAGGCTCTATGCCTTGGACATAATACTAAAATTGCATAAATGTGGAGAAAGGAATGAATCTTCAAACCTTAGGACATGCTCTTGATATTATAGATTGATTGTCTTATATTTATTTCTTGGTGAAGGACATTTGACCATTGTTTCTTATATCTTGTAGGTGTCATTCTGAAATTGTACCATGTTTTAACTCTCAAATTTAAGGTTAAATTTATTTCACAAACACTTAGCATGAGGAAGGGTAAGAACCATTGAAAGATTATTTTGAGCAGAACTTCCCTTGCGATAAATTCATTGAGATTAAATTTGAAACTTATAGAAGAATTTTTAATTAGAGTGTGTGTAAAGTAGTCATCTTTTCTCTATATGTCTGGCAATCCTCCAATCTGAACAGGTGTGTGGTAAGCACCATAATTTTTTTTTTCTTGGTGGTCCTCCAATTCATATAACTTTGCAGGCTAAGAGATGTACCGCCACAAAAATTTTGAAAATTTTCATATAAGTGATTGAACATGATATTAAAAATAATATACTTGTTCAAAAGATAAAAATAATGTTCTATACATTACATAAATTTAGTTTATTACCACCGTCGATAATAACCGATAAAACATAGGTAATATATTTACCGATAATTTAGCTGCGACAAAGTTGACGTAGCAAAAATGCTTGTCGGTAATTAAATTGCCGACGGATTTAACAACGGGTAAAAGAGTACTATAATCGTCACTATAAATTCAAAAACTTTTCATGTTTAACCTTAGCATGACCGTCAGTTATATAACCGACGAAAACATCCATACGAAAGGTGTTCCAATTTCATAAGAAATGTGTGTTGGTCTGTCGGTAAACTGTTGTCAAATTGTCGGTTAACCGTAAGAATTTACCGACGGTTCTGTCCGTAGCAAAAGTACAACACTTTGCCCAGATGTCGCTTGTTCAATAAACCGTCAGAAAACTATCACTGGTTCAAGAAACCATGGTAAAATCATCGATAAGCTGTCGAAAACCTGTACCATTAGAAAAAATATATATAAAACCCTCTTTCAACGCTACACCATACACACTTGCAATCATAACAGACCAATTAAAACACAATAAAAGACAGTAAAACAAAACTAATTAACACATAAATATACACAGAAGTAAAAGAAAACCAAATGAATTAAAACAAACAAAATATTCAGCTGCACAATAAAACTAATGTTCACTAATAGTAAATTTTTCAATACATAACAAAACAAAAAATAACCTCTTATCCATCTCATCATCTAGTGTCTTCTCCACATCATCATCATCCCCACCATCATCTTGCACCGACTCCTTTTCTGCAGCTTCGAACGCTACACATCTTCAATATCTACCCTCATCTTCGATTTCAGAGCGGCTACCTAGGTAGCAACCTCAGCAGTAACCTGGAGACGCATCTCCTCCACCTGTGAAGTGGAAGTGGATGCACTGGATGTGCTAAAGGCCAGGCAAGCATGATAGGTCGATGCCTGGGACCCCAACCCGTAAATCCTGTCATTCTTGTTTCTGCCGATAGCCTCCCTCCAGAGGTCGTACTCAGAAGGATCATAAGATGTTCCAGAACCACATGCCGACTGCTGAGATCGGCTCTCCTTGAGCCTTATAAAGACCTCCTACAAAACATATGATTAATGAAAGTGAGAGATTAAATAAATTTTGATATTTATTTGAATTTTATACTTATTAATCTTGTCAATTACCTGGGTCTCCTGCGATATGTTGTCCACCTAGGGCTGATCTGGATGTTGTCTGTGGGTGTGCTCGTATAACTCTACATCACTTGGTTCTGGTACTTTCTCCAGTGTCTGGCAGTGTAATGAAATAGTTAGCATACATAATGTAAAATAAGATTTAATGAAAAAAATAAAAGTTTTAGCATCCTTTTCTTGTACTTCGTATGTGGGAGGGCTCTACCATTGTGCTTTGAGGCCCTCATGCCTCTGCAATCAGAGCGGTGATTCAGCTTTTCTTGCTCCATCTTCCTCTGATACCCAGGAGAGTCTCAGGCCCCGAGCAATGCAGCAAACACATCCTCCTCAAGCCACAAAGAGTGCTCACGTGCTTGACGTATACCACAAAACTAGTCTCACAGACGATCGCTTCCCTTGTGCTCAAAGTTCGTTTGTGCTCAAAGTTCCTGTGCATGCGTGCCTCCTCCTCGGGGGGCTAGAACCATTGCTTTTCTAAATTGATTAGAAATTCTTAGATTAATAAAAAAATAAATCAAAAATGTAATTATTGTGTTCAAAGTTTACCTTAAACTCACCAAACCACATATCTCAAACTATGATAAGAATCTCCTTCCAAGATAAGTAACGGTGTCTTTGATGGAATGGATGGCTTGTTTGGGGGATTAAATCTAAAAATAATATTTAATTAGTTCTCTATTAAATAAAAAAAAACGCAAGGGAATAATTCAGGCATTAAATTAAAACTTACATGTTCCTCACTTCCCTGAGCTGATGATGCCTACTTGTGCTGCTCGAACTCGACGGTGCATCAATAGCAGCCAATGCTGATGGTGCTGGAGGTTTTGTTGTCTTGGCTGGTGGCTATGGTGGTTTCGTGGTCACAAGTGTTGGGGGTAGTGGTGTCATGGCTGGTGGTGGTGGTGGTGTTGTGGCTAGTGGTGGTATGGATGTCGGGGTTGTGACTGGTGGAGGAACTAGTGTGGTAGCTGGGACTAGAGGCGGTGCTTGTGTGGTTACCTTAATACTAGCACTTTCATAGCCTCGTAAACTTACAGACTTCCACAAGCAAACACGACCCCCGATAGAGGGCATACCGCCCATTCCTTCAGAATTAATCTGTAAGTAGGAAAGTTAAATTAATTAGTACATCTATATACTACAAAAGATGAAAATATAATAATAAGAAGTAAAAAGAAAGGGTAAGACTAAATTGCATGCAAATAATTTACAGACTACTGAAACTGAAAAAAAAGGTACATAGTAAATGGAAAAAATACTGGAAAGTAATGTAAATATCAACCTATAAATTAGACAGACATATCAAATGAATACAAATAAATTGATGGTATGGGTACCAACGCTAACTTATGTCAGACATGTCAATTGACATCGTCCATACTACTGTTGATGGTTTAGTTGAGGTTCATCCTTCGTTTCGTGATCAACTGCTTTTAGATAGTTTGGATGTTTATAGTCAGTTGACCATAACACTGTCTAACTCTACTAAAAAAAAAGGACTCAAAAGAAAAATTCTAGGTTAATACAATAGCTTACTTATTTAAATAAGCCATGCAAAATAGAGTTAGCATAATCTAATAACATGTAATATAAATCTAAGACGACATTTTATATGTCGTTCCTGCAAAACAGAGTTAGCATACTTCATTTAAATGTAAGTGTGTTCATTTTGATTGTTTATCATTTTTATTTAGGGCAACCCGATCAAGATGCCCAAGGCTTTTAGTCGTCCCAGGGTTGTCAGGTTCCCTGATCTACATAGTCCGGAGATGCGGTCAAGCCTACTCCAACTAGAAGATTCATGTCAAAATCCATGGTCGCATCCTCCAAGAAATCTTCGTAGATTCGGGTAACAGAGTTAAAGTTACGTTTAGTGATCTTTATTTATTAAAGTTTAATTTATTTTTTAGTGTCTCTTTCATATTTTAGGTGGTTGAAAACTTTTAGTTGTTGAAGTCTTCTTAGTGAATAATTTTTGTGATATTCATTTTATTTTTGATGTGGAAATGATCTGATGAAGATCCCATCGTTTTCTCCTCCCAGGGCCATTGGGTTTGTGGTTTGATTAGGCACGAGTGAGGAAGGTACTTCGATAGCTGTCTTGGGTTGCCTCCTTCGAAGTTCCTTCTCAAACTAGGTTATGCTTTATGATTGAATTTTAAGTTTTAATGATTTTTAGAGTGTGTTTTATGTCATGCCTTGTATGTTTATTACAAAATTTTCATAATTGACCTTATTATCTCCAGGGTGCATTTTAAGTCAAGTCAGCTTTTATTCTCTTACGAGAGGTCAATCGCTCCTTAACCAGAGTTAATGTTATCAATTTTGAGTTTGATTCAGGTTAATTTAGGTTAGCCTGAATTAGTTTGAGTTGATTTAGTTGGCTTAGGTTAGACTAAAATTGATTTAGGTTGTCCCATGTTAGGCTTGGTTGACCCTGGTTGGATTTAAGTTAATTGATCTTACATCACCAAATCACTTTTTTTTGTCATTTCTTACAAACTTACTATAGAAGAACAATATCATCTTTTCATTATCTTTTTGCTTTAAATAAAGCCAAAGAAATTAACCAAATAAAACTTTATTGATGATGGTAAAAAACTGATGACATTTCACCACGCTGTTTATTGTTATAAGGACAGAATAAAAAAGAACCACTTTATTAACTAAACTTACAATAACCATGTACTGACAACTTGTGCTTTGGTGGATACTACTCCATCATAATTTTCAATGATAAGTCTTTGATTTATTAATAATCACTTGGCTAGTTTCTTCTTCATGGAGTCTATATTTCTTTATGTCCGGATAAAATAAATCACAAATTTTAGGATTCGTAGCAACATGCATTTGATTTCTTGGTGATATGAATGACTTCTATATTAGGGGAGGAATATGAGAAACATGAGCATCAAAAGTAGCTTGAAAGAAAACTTCTGCTATAGTTTGAATTATCAAGTTGAGATGGTTTTCTTTGTTTTCAGTCTATTTAACGATAACATACTTATTATGATCTCCACAATGAGGCTTATGACCACACATCAAAATTACCCACAATATACTTCTTGGTTTAAAGTACCATATTTCCATCATTATAATATCTTCAAAAATGTTAGATACAAATCTATTTGGTCGAAAGTTAATTGAACACAACATACTATGCTGTGGATGAGTGCTCAAAAATTAACATTTGCAATTTCTTTCAGGATAGTTGGGCCCAAAAAATAATATTCGCAATTCAAATCTTAAACCTAAAGTAGATGACTACACACAACCACTATGCAGCAGATAAACGCCTAAAAAATAAATAATATTCTCTAAATTCTTTCACGTGCCATTTACTAGTTAACTAAACATNGGGGGGGGGGGGGCAAGAACCATTGCTTCTCTAAATTGATTAGAAATTCTTAAACTAATAAAAAATAAATAATAAATGTAATTAGTGTGTTCAAAGTTTACCTTAAACTCACCAAACGACATATCTCAAACTATGATAAGAACCTCCTTCCAAGATAAGTACTAGTGGTCGTACGTACTCCGAATTATGTCTCTGATGGAATGGATGGCCTGTGTTGGGGGATTAAATCTAAAAATAATATTTAATTAGTTCTTTATTANTGGAATGGATGGCCTGTGTTGGGGGATTAAATCTAAAAATAATATTTAATTAGTTCTTTATTAAAAAAAAAACACAAGGGAATAATTCATGCATTAAATTAAAACTTACATGTTCCTCACTTCCCTGAGCTGATGATGGCTACTTGTGCTGCTCGAACTCAACGGTGCATCAATAACAGCCAATGCTGATGGTGCTGGAGGTTTTGTTGTCTTTGCTAGTGGCTATGGTGGTTTCGTGGCCGCAAGTGTTGGGGGGTAGTGGTGTCATGGCTAATGGTGGTGGTGGTGTTGTGGCTAGTGGTGGTATAATTGTCGGGGTTATGACTGGTGGAGGAACTAGTGTGGTAGCTGGGACTGGAGGCAGTGCTTGTGTGGTTACCTTGATACTGACACTTTCACAGCCTCGTCAACTTACAAACTTCCACAAGCAAACACGTCTTCCGATAAAAGGCATATCGCCCATTCCTTCAGAATTCATCTGTAAGTGGTAAAGTAAATTTAATTAGTACATCTATATACTACAAAAGATGAAAATATAATAATAAGAAGTAAAAAGAAAGGGTAAGACTAAATTGCATGCAAACAATTTACATACTACTGAAACTGNAGTGGGAAAGTAAATTTAATTAGTACATCTATATACTACAAAAGATGAAAATATAATAATAAGAAGTAAAAACAAAGGGTAAGACTAAATTGCATGCAAACAATTTACAGACTACTGAAACTGAAAAAAAAAGTACATAGTAAATGGTAAAAATACTGGAAAGTAATGTAAATATCGACCTATAATTTAGACAGACATATCAAATGAATACAAATAAATTGATGGTATGGGTACCAACCCTAACTTATGTCAAACAAGTCAATTGACATCGTCCGTACTACCGTTGATGGTTTAGTTGAGGTTCATCCTTCGTTTCGTGTTCATCTGCTTTTGGATAGTTTGGATGTTTATAGTTTGTTGACCATAACATTGCCTAACTCTACAAAAGAAAAGATGACTCAAAGGAAAAATTCTAGGTTAATACAATAGCTTACTTATTTAAAGTAGCCATGCAAAAAAGAATTAACATACTCTAATAACATGTAATATAAATCTAAGGCGACATTTTATATGTCGTCCCTGCAAAACAGAGTTAGCATGCTTCATTTCAATGTAAGTGTGTTCATTTTGATTGTTTATCATTTTTATTTAGGGCAACCCGTTCAAGATGCCCAAGGCTTTTAGTTNTAACATGTAATATAAATCTAAGGCGACATTTTATATGTCGTCCCTGCAAAACAGAGTTAGCATGCTTCATTTAAATGTAAGTGTGTTCATTTTGATTGTTTATCATTTTTATTTAGGGCAACCCATTCAAGATGCCCAAGGCTTTTAGTCGTCCCGAGTTGTCAGGTTCCATGATCTACATAGTCCGGAGATGCGGTTAAACCTACTCCAACTAGAAGACTCATGTCAAAATCCATGGGTCGCGTCCTCCAACAGATCTTCGTATATTTGAGTAGCAGAGTTAAAGTTACGTTCAGTGATCTTTATTTATTAAAGTTTAATTTAATTTTTAGTGTCTTTTTCAGATTTTAGGGGGTTAAAAACTTTAAGTTGTTGAAGTTTTCTTAGTGAATAATTTTTGTGATATTCATTTTATTTTTGATGTGGAAATGATCCGATGAAGATCCCATGGTTTCGTCCTCCCGGGGCCATTGGGTTTGTGGTTTGATTAGGCACGAGTGAGAAAGGCACTTCAATAACTGTCTTGGGTTGCCTCCTTCGAAGTTCCTTCTCAAACTAGGTTATGCTTTATGATTGAATTTTAAGTTTTAATGATTTTTAAAGTGTGTTGCCTTATATGTTTATTACAAAATTTTCATTATGGACCTTATTATCTCCAGGGTGTATTTTAAGTCAAGTCAGCTTTTATTCTCTTATGAGAAGTCAATCGCTCCTTAACCAGAGTTAATGTTATCAATTTTGAGTTTGATTTAGGTTAACTTAGGTTAGCTTGAATTAGTTTGAGTTGGTTTGGTTGGCTTAGGTTGGATTAAAATTGATTTAAGTTGGCCCATGTTAGGCTTGGTTGACCCTGGTTGGATTTAAGTTAATTGATCTTACATCACCAAATCACTTTTTTTTTTTAGCTTTTCATACAAACTTACTATAGAAGAACAATATCATCTTTTCATTATCTTTTTGCTTTAAATAAAGCCAAAGAAATTAACATAATAAAACTTTATTGATGATAGTAAAAAACTAATGACATTTCACCACATCGTTTATTGTTTTAAGGACAGAATAAAAAAGAACCACTTTATTAACTAAACTCACAATAACCATGTACTCACAACTTATGCTTTGGTGGATAATACTCCATCATAATTTTCAATGATAAGACTTTGATTCATTAGTAATCACTTGGATAGCTTCTTCTTCATGGAGTTATAATTCTTTTCGTCCGAATAAAATAAATCACAAATTTTAGGCTTCGTAGCACCATGCATGTAATTTCTTGGTGATATGAATGACTTCTATATTAGGGGAGGAATATGAGAAACATGAGCATCAGCAGTAGCTTGAAAGAAAAAAATTGCTATAGTTTGAATTATCAAGTTGAGGTGGTTTTCCTTGTTTTCAATCTATTTAACGATAACATAATTATTATGATCTCTGCAATGAGGCTTACGACCACACTTCAAAATTGCCCACAATATACTTCTTGGTTTAAAGTACCATATTTCCATCATTATAATATCTTCAAAGACGTTAGATACAAATGTATTTGGTCGAAAGTTAATTGAACACAACATACTATGCTGTGGATGAGTGCCCAAAAATTAACATTTGCAATTTCTTTCAAGATAGTTGGGCCCAAAAAATAATATACACAATTCAAATCTTAAACCTAAAGTAGATGACTACACACTCAACCACTATGTAGCAGAGATAAATGCCTCAAAAATAAATAATATTTCCTATATTCTTTCACGTGGCATTTACTAGTTAACTAAACATCACTAACATAAACACAGCATACAAACGACTACATGGCCACTATATATGTATATATATTATCTTATCAGCATAAACACAACCACACTATGAAATAAAATTTTCCGTTACATGGATGCAACAAACATGGATTATCATTACACCGCAACCTCTCCCTCATAACAAATCCCCAACTCACTTTCTCCCTCCCACTAAATTCAAATTACAGCCACGCAAACGAAACCACACCCATGAAGGCCCCAATTATGGCTCCCGCCGCCACCCCGCCAGCACCCGACTTGACTTCCTCTTCCTCTGCTCCCTTAGGAGACTCTATCTCCGGCGAACCCGCTACCGGCGCGTCAGCTGGAGCACCTTCTGCTGACGGAGCATCGGCTGCCGGAGAATCCGCTGCCGGGGCCTCAGCATTAGCAACTGGTGGCTCGATAGCAGGAGTCTCGGCCGCTGGCGGCGGCGGAGAACTAATGTTATGTCTGATCCCATCGATGCCCGGAGGGATGATGATTGAGCTAACCTCCAAGACGGAGATGTTGTAGGGCCGAGATGCCACAGGCCCAACCAAGTCAGCCACGAGGCCTTCCCCAGAAGCCGCAGAGCCGAAGACCACCCGCCCGTGGGCAAACTTGGTCACATTGAGGAAGCCGGTCAGGCCTTCAGCTTTGCCGAAGGTTTGGAAGAGAGTGGTTAGAATGGTTGAATGGTCATTGAGATTATGGAGCTTTTCAATGTCGAAGTAGTCGAGAATAACGTGGATGGAGAGGATGTGGCGTTGGATGTCTNTTCAGCTTTGCCGAAGGTTTGGAAGAGAGTGGTTAGAATGGTTGAATGGTCATTGAGATTATGGAGCTTTTCGAGATCGAAGTAGTCGAGGATAACGTGGATGGAGAGGATGTGGCGTTGGAGGTCGGGGCTGAAGTCAAGGAGACTGGTGATGGAGGCATTGGAGACGGCTAGAATGGTGATCGTTCGACGGTGGTTGATCTCGTCCACGAGGTTGGTGGAGGTGAGGAGAGAGTTGAAGGATGAGAAGTTGGGGTGGTTGGAAAGGAGGCGAGTGATGTTATGGGAGGAGGAGCAGGGGAGGAGCAGAGTGATGGTGGTGAGGAGGAGGGAGAGAGAGATGAGAGTTTTGGTCGCCATTGTGGAGTTGGGGGGAGGGAGAGAAGATGACAAAATTAAAGGGGGGTATGTAATTTAGGTGAGAGGGGGAGGTTTAGAATGGATGGGATGGAGAGAAGGGAGGAAAGGGGTCGTTTTGGAGGTGATGGTCGTTGCTATTTTTGGTTTCTGAGAGGTTTGGCTTCTTTTGGTTGGGAATTTTGACCACAGATTAAAGAGATTAAAATTTATATTAAGCTTATTTTCTTTTGCGGTATTTGGAGCAGAATGTGTTACTTCTGGNTGAGAGGTTTGGCTTCTTTTGGTTGGGAATTTTGACCACAGATTAATGAGATTAAAATTTATATTAAGCTTATTTTCTTATGCGGTCTTTGGAGCACAATGTGTTACTTCTGTAAACACTATTGGCGCATGGAAAAGGTGCAAAGGAGAAAATCGAATTCAATTTATTTTAGGACGCGGCCAATTTACATTTTCTATACAGGTGAAAATTTAAGGGGCATTCAAGTAAATAGTGCCAAATTTTTGTGTATTAATTTGTCTAACACCGAAATTTTCTTTTCAACATTTAGGGTTTGCGAATGGTCTAATTATTAGGTGCGGAGGGCGCACGCAGAGCTGCGCGTGCCCTCCGATCACAGCCGCACATCGCTGGACGAGAAAGAAGAGTACTCATTGAGAATGGGAGTAGGCCATGGCCCTGACCTCCAACGCCACATGTGCGGCTGTGATCGGAGGGCACGCGCAGTTCTGCGTGCGCCCTCCGTATGCAATAATCGCTCATGCGAATGCATCGACGTTTAACGATTTTTGTGTTAAAGCAGAATCCTGAAAAGTGGCCTTATTAAATTGCACTCCGTAGTAAAAAAATTTGTGTTTGGATGTTCGGCATTTTAAAGTCCATGTGCACAGAAGATCGAGCTTGATGATGGTTGTTGTTGACAGTACGTGCAGGTTTCACTGAAATCCTTTTGGTTACACTATTCTTCTTGACTTTGATCAAACAACTTTCGAAGTCTTAGAACAAGAATCAAATAGTTTCGAACATGCGCCATGGAAATATCGAGAGCTCTTCGAAGCTTGAGACTCAGATGGCTCCGTATGGGCTACCTGCTGCTCCATCAACCTATTTGCCATGTTTTGCTGCCGTCCAGAGCTCTAATCAGCTCCAGTAGAGGAGAAAGAAGAGTACTCGTTGAGAATGGGAGTAGGCCATGGCCCTGTCCCACTTGANATTTATTTTAGGACGCGGCCAATTTACATTTTCTATACAGGTGAAAATTTAAGGGGCATTCAAGTAAATAGTACCAAATTTTTGTGTATTAACTTGTCTAACACCAGAATTTTCTTTTCAATATTTAGGGTCTGCGAATGGAGAAATTATTGCGTACGGATGCATGCGGTGTCAATCCTGATCGTAGATCACCGTGATCTACGGTCAGGATTATTTAAGTTTTTTTTTAAAATTTTTGGTGGGGCCCATCGAAATACATCTTGACCGTAAATCAAATAATTTATGATCAGAATCGGACACCACACGCACGATCCATATGAAATAATTTTCCGACGTTTAACGATTTTTGTTTTAAAGCAGAATCTTGAACAGCGGCCTTATTAAATTGCACTCCGTAGTAAAAAAAATTGTGTTTGGATGTTCGGCATTTTAAAGTCTATGTGCACAGAAGATCGAGCTTGATGATGGTTGTTGTTGACAGTACGTGCAGGTTTCACTGAAATCCTTTTGGTTACACTATTTTTCTTGACTTTGATCAAACAACTTTCGGAGTCTTAGAACAAGAATCAAATAGTTTCGAACATGTGCCATGGAAATCTCGAGAGTTCTTCGAAGATTGAGCCTCAGATGGCTCCGTATGGGCTACCTGCTGCTCCGTCAACCTATTTGCCATGTTTTGCTGCCGTCCAGAGCTCTAATCAGCTCCAGTAGACGAGAAAGAAGAGTACTCATTGAAAATGGGAGTAGGCCATGGCCCTGTCTCACTTGAAGTGTCTTTGTACTAGTGATCTCGACGTCAGTCTCGTCGCCAGCTGGCGATCTCGACGTCTGACGTTGATGTTTAAAACAGAAGGCAAGTTAGAATCAGCTTATAAAAACAGCCGTGTTTTCAAAACGTTGTCTTACTGATTGTTTCACTCATTTAATGTAATATTTCTTATTTTGTATTACACGCGAACTGCGAGTATATTTCTGCGATCCGGTTTCTGCCTCTTAACTTTTTACTCCCCTGCCCCTCGCGAAACAGTCCCCCATGCCTACCCTTTCTCTTTCGAAGTCGTCAATCCTACCTTTGTCCATAGCCGAATTCACTTCTCAAGTAAGGAATCTCTTCTCCTCCCTCCGCTCCTCCCTCCTCTCACCCATTTTGCGGAAGCCTTCTTGTTTTTGGACAATCCATGTGTTCTTTGCGATGAATCTGGAAGTATTTAGTGGCTGAAAACCTAGTTCCAGATGTTGGGAAATGAGTATTGCTAGTGAAAATCTAGATCCACTTTTTTTCTGAAATATTTGAGGCATGGAGATTGATTCCACAGATCTTTGACGTGCTGTGAATTATGCTATGGTTCTCTCTCTTTCTCTCTCTGTAATCTTCTCTTCTACTCAATTACTGAGTTGTTTTCTTCATGTTAGAGTGGAAATGTATTCGATCTGTGAAGAAATGTCTGATCTTTGATTTTTACTTACTGAAATTTTTGAAGCATGAAGGATTCGTCTGTTGTTCATATGGTCTCCATGTCAGGAAAAAAATTCTGAGTCTATTAAAAATTTGAGACATCTTCCATATTTGAATCTTGCCGTACGTCTCATTCATATGCCAAAATCTATAAGTAGTCTTTATCATTTGCAATTCATAATCTATAACAAGTTATTTTGGGGAATTTGCCGTGATGATTTCTTGCCTGGCAATGCGAGTGATCTATCTAATCTGCGTTACTTGCAATTGCTGAAGAATGTATTTTCTAGTGTACCTGGAATTGGGAAATATATAAAGTTAATCTTTTGTGATCCCTGGAACAAGTTTTAAATAATCTTTGGTAATCCAAGCTTGCTTTGCCTTTCAATGAATTATTGTTGGTATATATTGACAAGCAATATGTGATACTCTTCACCAAGTTTTGTTCTTTTTACAATGATCCACAACATGAATGTTTGTTATTAGTACTTCCAATTGTGTTTTGTCTACTTGAAAGTATAATGCAGACCCGGTTGTGTGGGAAAAACGAGTTAGAAGCTTTAATATGCTCTCATCCTATATACGTTTTTAACTTCTGTATGTGTAATTGTGCTTCTTTAATGTGATTGGAAATATTTTAGTGATATAAATGTAACTCAACTCTTTTGTATTTTCATGTCTTAGCATTTGAACTTTACAAACTTGTCACATTCCATATAAATCAATATTATGTTGGAATTTTTGGGTACTTTGTATGTGTCGAATGAGTCTGAAGAGGGTAAATTTGTTATAAAATATCTAACACGTATACATTGTCGTTTCGTTGAAAAAAGTACAATTTCTGCGTGATAGATTATTCATTTAATTAAGAAAATATGCAAATCATTTCTTTACAAAACACACAAAACAAACAGCTATACAACTTATCCAAAACAGGGGCAAAATTGTCATTTATCCAGAATCTGTTATTTTCCAAACGCACAAATCAAACAGTCAGCCAGCTTATCGTGATCAACTGCTCATCAGCAGAATATCAAGATAAACTATTTATCACCATAAGTTGGATAGGCTGCAGTTGCCCCAAACAAACCCTTGGCTGTTCAAGGAAGCTGCTGCGAGGAAACTACTGCTGCTGAGAAGCTGGTTGACTCTTGCATTCAAATTAGAAAATAAATCGGCCAAAATGGCATTCAACTCCAAAATATCAAAAAACTTTATAGCTAGAGCCATGACTGATAAATTTTCATTAGAAGTTGCCATTGAACAACTAATCCAACATATAAGATTCTCAACAAGTTTTATGTGTACGGTAATTTGATCATCTGAAAAACATAAGGTTTCAGCAATAAATGAGATAGGATGAGCAAGAATTTTTTTTTAGTTAGGAATTATAACATTCTTATTTATATGCCATTTGTGTGGAACATTTTCACGGCTGCTATTATATCCTTGTACCGACGATCCCCTCCATACTCCAAATAAGAAAAACTCATAATTAAGCATACCGCATGCCGCATCCTCTCATCCTATCAAATTTGAAGCCTCTCCACCAAGCTACACATCCTTCAGTACGATCTACACGTAAGAAAACCCTGAAACTTTATAATTCAGAAGAAGAACAGGGTCTCCGTGAAGAGAATACGAGGAAAGGAGGGCAACAGATGATGCTTTACCAAGGGCTAAAACCCAGAAACAGAAAGTGAGCCCACAAACACCATATTGAAACCTAGCGGGCGCCGGAGAATTAAGAGTGACAATGTGTTGAGCTGATATCTCTGAACAATATTATTTGGAAGCATGAAACTCCGTAGCCCTAGCGATCATTGTCGTTCAACTATCGTGGCGTTGGGAATAACATAAGCCTCGCCATAAGGACAACAGATTGAGGTCAAGGACGAGCGTGGCACGAGAGGGGAGCGGGGCACAAGATGCTAAGTGCAAACATGGCGAAGAAATGCGGGCCGCGGGGTCTAACTCATGACCCTCCTTTTCATTAAAACACAAAAAATTCCGCCACTATGCCTTGTTGCCGCCGCCCCAAATGACTCAGAACTGCTTCTGCACGCCGCTGCCCCAAATGGGCCCTAAGCCTTATACTATATGGACAAAATATGATTGTATTAGGCTCATGGGGCATCAAGACTAGCTTTTAGAGTTTCTTAGCCCAATGTATCAAACTTAGATCAACAAGTTGTCGAGTATGGGCTACCGAACATGAACCATTGCAAATGGACTGCCAAATGGAGATTTCCTTCTATGGGTCTCGTTTAAAAGGGTATATCCAACGACTTGTCCTGCATCATCATATCAGTCCTACTAGAAGAAAGCTAGCTCACTTAAAGGCCAAATTTGCCTTTAAGCAAACTCTCTGAGGAGGTTGAGCCGACTAACAAAAATATGACATGATAAGAGCGTGGGGAATAGAAGAAGGAATTTGGTTTCGTCATACTACAACACCAACAATAACAAGCCTTTATCCCACTAAGTGGGGATGGCTACATGAATTCTTTTTCTCTATTGCATCCTATTGAGTGTCATATTTTCATTTAATTCTAATAAACTAAGACAATTTTTTATACAATATGCCTAAGTCTTTCTAGATCTACCTCTGCTTTTCTTAACATAATTTGAATCTAAAACATCTACTCCCCCAATCAGATCATCAAATGGTCGATGTTTAATGTGATCAAAGCATCTTAGACAATTCTCTCTAATTTTTTCCGCTACTAGCACCAAGTGGGGATTTAATTAAAATGGAGAGAAAAGGAGCTGATTTCAGCTAAAAGGGGTTTGGACCTATAACAATTAAGCATTGGGATTAACAAGGTGGCACAAGGAGGGTGTTCGGATGAGAGAACAAATGTTGGGCGATGATTGACCGATAATTTTAGTAATTTTGATCAAAGAGGTGGGCTTTTCTGTAAATTGACAATAAAAAATCAAAAAAATTTAAATTATATATCATTTTTAAGAGAACAAACTAAGAATTCTAATGATCTAATCCGTTTGAAAAATGAAATTGTCTAGCCCAAGATATGATCATTTGAAGTTTGAGGGTGGTTATGAAAGATGATTATGTATAGTTATGATAAAAAAATTAACCTTAACCCATTTGATAGAAAATATTTTAGGAAATTTAATGGTTTATTGAGTTATGATCAAATTATTGTTTTATTGTCAAAATTATTGTTTTCTATCTATTAATTATCGTTTGTTTAAAAGATACCCAAAGCGGGTTGGAATTGAGTGTCAGGGGACTTATTTGAAAGTTTTTGACGATACGGGCACAATAACAAAGTCTGATTTTAAAAAATGATAGCTTGTTGAAAAATTTTTATGTGGAATCATTTCTAATGTATATGAACCTTAAGTGTATAATTTTCTGTAAAACGGTGTCAAATGTCCACCAAACTGGTTTGCATGATTTTCGTATATGAATATGAAGATCATGCAACTTACAAAGTGTAATTTGAATCATTAGGTAGACTTGTGAAAGAAAAAATAATTATTAAGGTTTTAGACGATAATCGTTGTGCTTGAAATTTGACTTAAGAAAATTTCACGTAAAAAATTATTCCAAATGATCATCAAATTAATTTGCATGATTTTTATTAGTGATAATAAGCCAGATGCAACTCTCAAAATGAGGTTCTGAGCCTTAAAATAACTTTGGGAGAGAGAACAATAATCTAAGGGTTTCGATGAAAACCAAGCTCAAGTGAAGTTCGATCAAGTTTAAGTAAAAAAAATGAGATCGACACTATCAAAATATAATTTTTGTAAGATTTCAAACATAATTTAATTAAACTTATTCAAAATTCAACTTATAGTCTAACAACTATTATCAGCTAGAAAAATCGAGAAAACAGTCAACTTACATTTCTTCCAAATGTACATTTAATTGAACAAATGATTAGTATTAGCATGATATGTATAACAAATGAAAATGAGATTATATATTTAATATTAAAATGTAATGATACATTAAAAACTACATGCATACAACACATAAAGAAAAAAAAATTTATATGACAACAAATCTAATTAAATTGTTGTTCTAAAATGAGATCCACACATTTTTATTTCTAAATATCTTATATTGAGCTTGTGATTAATATAAAATGTTTTGANTTTAAATTATTTTATATTTCGAACAATAACGATTCGAACACGAACGGACGCATCACTGTTCGTGTTTGGTTCATTTAACTAACCGAACTAAAAAAATTGTTCATGTTCGTCTCATTTTCTTATCGAACAAATCAAACACAAACTCATTGACGAACCGAACACGAACTGTTCGCGAACAACGAGCTTTTTTGACAACCCTACTTGAAGCGCCTTTGTACTAGTGATCTCGACGTCAGTCTCGTCGCCAGCTGGCGATCTCGACGTCTGACGTTGATGGTTAAAACAGAGTGTACATCGGACATTTTACATATCACGCGAGACATTCCTCCGAATGCTGGGGGCTCGCCGCGTTCGAAATTTCTCCATACTTGCCTTTCCGGGGGACGCGATGTTAAGCCACCCATCTCATCGAAACAATATTTTCTCCGTTCCTTAGCTTTCTTCGCGATGCCCTAAAGTCCAACCTTATGCGTTTCAGGATAAGCTGTTTATTCTGAATTGCGGCCCGCGGGTCGGCCATAGGGGTCGACCCGCGATCTGCGTTTAGTGTAAAAACCCAAACGAAGTTTCAGATAAGCTGGCGAAATGTGCGAACCAAACGGTACGACGACGTTTTGAAAATGCCGCCCACACTTATAAGCTGCCCCAAACGGACCATAAGACACCTTTGGGACAGCTGCGGCGGCATTTCCAAAACATTATCTCACTGTTTATTCCTCGTGTTTGATGTGTGTTTCTAGACACGGTTTTTCTCATTTTGTATTACACGCGAACTTCCGGCATATTTCTGCAATCTGGTTTCGGCCTCCAACCTTTTACTCCCCCGCTCCTCGCGAAACAGTGCCGCATCCCAACCTTTTCTCTTTCGAAGTTGTCGATCCTACCTCCGTCGATAGCCGAATTCGCTTCGCAAGTAAGGAGTCTCTTCTCCTCCCTCCTCTCACCCATTTTGCGAAAGCTTTCTTGTTTTTGGACGATCCATGTGTCTTTGCGATGAATCTGGAAGTATTTAGTGGCTAAAAACCTGGTTCCAGATGTTGGGAAATGAGTATTGCTAGTGAAAATTTAGATCCACTTCTTTTCTTAAATATTTGAGGCATCGAGATTGATTCCACAGATCTTTGACGTGCTGCGAATTATGCTATGGTTCTCTCTCTTTCTCTCTTTGCAATCTTCTCTTCTACTCAATTACTGAGTTGTTTTCTTGATGTTAGAGTGAGAATGTGTTTGATCTGTGAAGAAATGTCTAATCTTTGATTTTTTAATTACTGAAATTTTTTGAAGCATGAAGGATTCATTTGTTGTTCATATGGTCTCCATGTCAGGAAAAAAATTCTGAGGCTATTAAAAATTTGAGACATCTTCCATATTTGGATCTTGCTGTACGTCTCATTCATATGCCAAGATCTATAAACAGTCTTTATCATTTACAATCCATAATCTATAACAAGTTATTTTGGGGATTTTGCCCTGATGATTTCTTGCCTGGCAATGCGAGTGATCTTTCTAATCTGCGTTACTTGCAATTTCCGAAGAATGTATTTTCTAGTGTACCTGGAATTGGGAAATATATAAAGTTAATCTTTTGCGATCCCTAGAACAAGTTTTAAATAATCTTTAGTAATCGAAGCTTGCTTTGCCTTTCAATGAATTATTGTTGGTATATAATGACAAGCAGAATGTGATACTCTTCACCAAGTTTTGTTCTTTTTACAATGATCCACAACATGAATGTTTGTTATTAGTACTTCAAATTGTGTTTTGTCTGCTTGAAAGTATAATGCAGACCCGATGGTGTGGGAAAAATGAGTTAGAAGCTTTAATATGCTCTCATCCTATATACTTTTTTAACTTCTGTATGTGTAACTGTGCTTCTTTAATGTGATTAGAAATATTTTAGTGATATAAATGTAACTCAACTCTTTTGTATTTTCATGTCTTAACATTTCAATTTTACAAACTTGTCACATTCCATATAAATCAATGTTATGTTGGAATTTTTTTGGTGGTTTGTATGTGTCGAATGAGTCTGAAGAGGGTTAATTGGTTATAAAATATCTAACACGTATACATTGACATTTTGTTGAAAAAAGTACAACTTCTGCGTGATAGATTATTCATTTAATTAAGAAAATATGCAAATCAGTTCTTTACAAAACACACAAAACAAACAGCTAAACAACTTATCCAAAATATGGGCAAAATTGTCATTTATCCAGAATCAGTTATTTTCCAAACGCACAAATCAAACAGTCAACCAGCTTATTCGAATCAACTGCTCATCAGCAGAATGTTAAGATAAGTTGTTTATCAACATAAGCTGGATAAACTGCAGTTGCCCTAAACGGACCCTTAGTTGTTCAAGGAAACTGCTGTTGCTGAGAAACTGGTTGACTCTTTTTTATTTGCTACTCTATTTCTATATGCAAACATGCATTCAAATTAGGAAAAAAATTGACCAAAATGGCATTCAACTCCAAATATCAAAAAACTTTATAGCCAAAGCTATGACTGATAAATTTTCATTAGAAGTTGCCATTGAACAACCAATCCAACATATAAGATTCTCAACATGTTTTATGTGTACGGTAATTTGATCATCTGAAAAACATAAGGTTTCAGAAATAAATGAGATAGGATGAGCAAGAAATTTTTTTTAGTTAGGAATTATAACATTCTTATTTATATGCTATTTGTGTGGAACTTTTTCACGGCTGCTAACCCTGCTATTATATCCTTGTACCGACGACCCCCTCCATACTCCAAATAAGAAAAAACTCATAATTAAGCATACCACATGCTACATCTTCTCATCCTATCAAATTTGAAGCCTCTCCACCAAGCTACACATCCTTCAGTACGATCTAAACGTCATGAAACTCCGTAGCCCTAGCGATCATTGTTGTTCAACTGTCGCAGCGTTGGGAATAACATAAGCCTCGCCATCAGAACGACAGATTAAGGTCAAGGACGAGCGTGGCACGAGAGGGGAGGGGGGCAGAAGATGCGAATGGCAGCTAAGTGAAGCGGGCCGTGGGGTCAAATTCATGACTCTTTTTCATTAAAACGCAAAAAATTCCGCCACTATGCCTTGTTGCCGCCGCCGCAAATGACTCAGAACTGCTTCTGCACTCCGCGTCTGGCCTCCGCCGCTGCCCCAAATGGACCCTAAGCCTTATACTGTATGGACAAAATATGATTATATTTGACTCATGGGGCATCAAGACTAGCTTTTTGAGTTTCTTAGCCCAATGTATCAAACTTAGATCAACAAGTTGTCGAGTGTGCACTACAGAACATGATCCATTGCGAATGGACTACCAAATGGAGATTTCCTTCTATGAGTCTCGTTTAAAAGGGTATATCCAATGACATTTCTTGGAATAGTCCCGCATTATCATATCGGTCCTACTAGAAGAAAGCTAGCTCACTTAAGTGCCAAATTTGCCTTTAAGCAAACTCTCTGAGGAGGTTGACCACACTAACAAAGATATGACATGATAAGAGCGTGGGGAACAGAAGAAGGAATTTGGTTTCGTCATACATGATACATACAACACCAACAATAACAAGTCTTTATCCCACTAAGTGGGGATGGCTACATGAATTCTTTTTCTCAATTGCATCCTATTGAGTGTCATATTTTCATTTAATTCTAATAAACTAAGACAATTTTTTATACAATATGCCTAAGTCTTTCTAGATCTACCTCTGCTTTTCTTAACATAATTTGAATCTAAAACATCTACTCCCCCAAACAGATCATCAAATGGTCGATGTTTAATGTGATCAAACCATCTTAGACAATTCTCTCTAATTTTTTTCCGCCACTAGCACCAAGTGGGGATATAATTAAAATGGAGGGAAAAGGAGCTGATTTCAGCTAAAAGGGGTTTGGACCTATAACAATTAAACATTGGGATTAACAAGGTGGCACAAGGGTGTTCGGATGAGAGAACAAATGTAGGGCGAGGATTGACCGGCAATTTTAGTAATTTTGGTCAAAAAGGTGGGTGTTTCTGTAAATTGGCAATAAAAATCAGAAAAATTTAAATTATATATCATTTTTTAGGGAACAAACTAAGAATTCTAATGGCGTAATCCGTTCTAAAATGAAATTGTCTAGCCCAAGATATGATCATCTGAAGTTTGAGGGTGGTTATGAAAGATGATTATGTATAGTTATGATTAAAAAAATTAACCTTAACCCATTTGATAGAGAATAATTTAGGAAATTTAATGGTTTAATTGACTTTGACTAATTCAACTAGATAACAAGATATGACTTGTCAAAGTAGTTCTTGTCCTAAGAGAGAGGAAATGATCAATTTTGGCCAAAAAATTTTATTAGAATTTATTTGTCCAAATGGTGTATTTTTATTGAAGTACGAGGTTGCTTTAAAGTTTTTTTGTTTGAGTTGTGATCAAATTATTGTTTTATTGTCAAAATTATTGTTTTCTTTCTATTAATTATCGTTTGCTTAAAAGATATCCAAAGAATTGAGTGTCAGGGGACTTATTTGAAAGTTTTTGACGATACGGGCACAATAACAAAGTCTGATTTAAAAAATAATGGCTTGTTGAAAAATTTTTATGTGGGATCATTTCTAATGCACATGAACCTTAANTCTTGTTCTAAAATGAGATCCACACATTTTTATTTCTAAATATCTTATTTTGAGCTTGTGATTAATATAAAATGTTTTGTGCTGACTTCTCAACTATATCCAGCTAGTTGAAGTAACCATAATTATTTTTTGTTTGATTTTGTTGGCATCTATAAAATCTTGCCCAATATTTTATTCTCCATTGCATATAAATAATATATATTGTATGTTGCATGTACAATACACCAAATGGTGTTAAACTACACTCCTATTAACTGAAGTCCACTTTATATATATATATATATATATATATATATTGAAATAGTAGATGTTAAAATTATATTAGTTCATTGTTATAAGCGTCCAAGGCTTTAGAACAAAATGAAAGCAGAAAAAGCTTTTAGATTTCAACATTGTATCAAGTGATGGGAGAAGACTTTAGGTATGACTTAGTTTCAATTACAATTAAAACCAAACATTAAAATTTAAGAAAAGAGAATAAATATAACTGCCAATTTCTCATTGGATTCAAAAACAAGAAAGATCATCTTGGAAGAAAGAATGAAAAAGAACATGAAATTTTGCTATAATTCTGGACTGTAGATCATAGAATTTAAGAAAATATAAAATTATTATAATGCTACAAGACTCTCACAAAATTCTGAAGCAAGAAGGATTATTTTTGTCAGCCTTTATTTATTTATTTTACTTATAATTTTGAATCTAAATAACATCACCTTCATTTTTCCNATTATAATGCTACAAGACTCTCACAAAATTCTGAAGCAAGAAGGATTATTTTTGTCAGCCTTTATTTATTTAGTTTACTTATAATTTTGAATCTAAATAACATCACCTTCATTTTTCAAAGACTATTATAATTGTTTGCTAGAATCTGACAGATAGCATATATAATCATTATATGAAACATATAACAGTTGAATCTGGATAATTATAATCATGATATACACATAGCAATAGTAGCATATATAAGATTTAGACAGTTTATATGAAATCTAAAAAAAATTAAGCTGGGAACAACATTGAAAAAGTCAAGCACATTAGCATTATGAGCATCTAAATGGACCAGACATCTTGTAGAATGAGGCTTAAGAGGGGAGACAACACTTACTGAATGCAAGAGACAATACATAAAATACCCATCCCAATTGGCAGAATAGCTGGTGAAAACATTCCTTTGGTTATTATTGACAAAATAAATGGCTAAATTAGCCCCATAAATTTTTTTTTCTTTGGTTGAATTACCGATAGATATTTATCCGATTCATACTTCACATTGTCTCCAGTTGTGTTATTGACTGAAAATCAATCAAATGTTTTCTTGCTTGACTTTGCCACTAGTTAGTCAATCATTTGTTTGCTTTATAAAATATTTGATGCCCAAAATCCTCTCTATCTCTTCACCATGATCGTNTTTTCTTTGGTTGAATTACCGATAGATATTTATCCGATTCATACTTCACATTGTCTCCAGTTGTGTTATTGATTGAAAATCAATCAAATGTTTTCTTGCTTGACTTTGCCACTAGTTAGTCAATCATTTTTTTGCTTTATAAAATATTTGATGCCCAAAATCCTCTCTATCTCTTCACCATGATCGTTCCTTTCGACCACTTATGTGATCATACCTTTTATTTTCTTAACATTGCAGGTGTAGATGGGTGTAACGTCTCTCTAAAGCCTAGCAAGAGTTGCTGAGCGTTTGGGTAGCANCAACATTGCAGGTGTAGATGGGTGTAACGTTTCTCTAAAGCCTAGCAAGAGTTGCTGAAGCGTTTGGGTAGCGTGTGGCCTTAACAACAAGGCTGAATTATATTATCACTATACTGCTTTAAGGATTATGTTTTCAACTCTCAGGATGTGTTTGTAATATCACGAATTGGCCAATACACTAAAATTGACAAATCTTTTGCAATTGGATGGTTTGGGTTTATTTATTTATATAATCAGTTACTGTAAATATGAGTCTATAATTCTCCATGTTGTCTCCACTTATCAATGGCTGTAAGCAACTATAAGTTTATAGATATGTATGCTTGAGCTTATATTTGAATGAAGGTACTATTAATGGAGGGGCATTTGGCCTGCCTTATCTATCAACTTTATTTCACTTGTTTTGCATCGATGGCTCTTTAGTATAAATCAATTTTATTGTATAAATAGTGTTGGGTAATGTGGAGACCCGGTCCGCCGAAATTTAATTAGCTTTCTAATGAAGAATCTCACCTACCGTTCACCTACCTTCCCACCTATTGCTCACTTACCTTCCACCTACCGCTCTCATGATTTCTATAAATAGTCTCTTTTGGCTTAAAGGACAAGTCAAACAAGATCAAGCCAAGTCCTCTTGAGAGCTAAGAGAATGAGAGGAAGAGAGAGAACATAGAGATTTTTTTGTAATTGTCGAGGTGCTCGACTGTGTAATTTTTCGAAGAAATAAAATCCTCTGCAGCTTCGTGGACGTAAGAAAATTTGTCGAACCACGTAAATCTGTGTCACTCTGGTGTTTTTCTGCGTGCAACTTTACTCGTTCCATTTTTTGCTTTATTGCAGTCATTTTTTACAATAACTGGTATCAGAGTTTGGGTTCGAATCTAAGGAAAAATGATGGGCGAAGACAAAGTGATGACATCGGGGATCGAGAAATTCAATGACACAGATTTTGCTTACTGGAGGATGCAAATAGAGGACTACCTCTATGAGAAGAAACTTCATCTTTCGTTACTGGGAAAACTACCAGAAAAGATGGACAAGGTGGAATTGAATCTGTTGGATTGATAGGTTCTGGGGGTTATACGATTAACCCTGTCGAGATCGGTTGCCCACAACAGCATCAAGGAAAGGACTACTGCAGATCTCATGACAGCTTTATCAGATATGTATGAAAAGCCATAAGTGAATAATAAGGTGTATCTGATGAAAAAGTTATTCAACTTAAAGATGGCGAAGACGTGTCTATCGTTCAACATCTGAATGATTTCAACACCATCACAAATTAATTATCGTATATTAAAATTGATTTTTATGATGAAATACGAGCGTTGATATTGTTGACTTCATTGTCAAATAACTGGGAAGCCATGAGGATGACAGTTACTAGTTCTGCAGGTAAATCTAGCTGAAATATGATGATATTTGTGATTTGATTTTGGCTGAGGAGGTGTAGAGGAAGGATTATGGCGAGACATCGGGTTCAAGTTTGACGCTGAATATTGATTCCAGAGGGAGATCACATGATAGAAACTCAATCAGAGGAATATCAAAATCAAAGTCAGGTCAGTAGACAAACTGCTGGAATTGTGGCATGGCTGACCACATAAAAAGAAACTGTAGGAATCCTAAGAAGAATGGAAATGATGGTGCTAATGTTGTAATTGAAGAAATACAAAATGAAGTATTTCTGACAGTTCACAGTTCTATTGATGACTGGATACTGGATTCAGGGGCTTCCTTCCATACATATTCTCGTCGGGAGTTAATGCAAAATTATGTTGCAGGTAACTTTAGAAAGATATATCTAGCTGATGGAAAAGCTCTAGACGTGGTGGGGATGAGAGACGTCGATATTGCACTCCCTAACAAGAGCAAATGTACTTTTCAAAAGGTCATACAAGTTCCTGAGTTGAAGAAAAACCTCATCTCTGCTGGACAGTTCAATGAGGGCGGTCATTCAGTGGTGTTCTCAAATAACACTTGGAAGGTTACCAAATGAGCATTAGTGCTGGCTTGGGGTAAGAAAACTGACACACTATATATGAATACAAGTTTACTTAGGCGAGGACACATGAGTCAGAGATGTATTATGTGGAAACAGAAGAAGGTCAATTTCCTGAAAAGTGGCAGAGCGCCAAAGGCAGAAAAACCGAACCTTGTATAGACAAATGACGGAGAATCACAAAATTATGAAGAAATCTTGCAAGATGAGAATTCAAGTAAGTGGGAGCTGACCAACAAGGAGGATAGGGATTTCCTGTCAGGGAATCAGACTTGGGAGTTAGCAGAACTTCCACCAAGGAAGAAGACATTGCACAACAAGTGAGTGTACTAGGTGAAGACTGTGTTTGGTGGCAGTAAGAGGTACAAAGTTGAACTTGTTGAAAAAGGCTTTCAGCAGAGGCAGGATTTTGCTCATGCATTGGGAGTTATAAGCAGATACAAGAGTAACCCAGGAAAGAGCTTGGTGGTACAAGGCTACGTTGACAGTGATATGTTAACTGAGGGTGTTACTCGTGAGAAGCTAAAGCTGTGCTCAACTTCAGCTAGTCTTCTGACATGAAGACAGAGGCTTCGAGTTGCAGAGATGGAAGATATCATATTTAAGGAAAAAGTCGGTACTGCTAGTAAATGATGTAGCCAGTAAGTGATGCAGTTAGTGTCTCAGTCTCCAAGCGGGAGAATTGTTGGGTAATATGGAGACCCGGTCCACCAAAATTTATTTAGCTTTCTAACTAAGAATCTCACCTACCGCTCACCTACTTTGTCACCACCACTCACCTACCACATCCCACATATCGCTCACCTACCTTCCACCTACCGCTCTCATGGTTTCTATAAATAGCTTCTTTTGGCTTAAAGGACAAGCCAAGCAAGGTCAAACGAAGTCCTCTTGAGAGCTAAGAGAAAAAGAGGAAGAGAGAGAGAGAGGAAGGAAGAGAAGAAAATAGAGATTTTCTTGTAATTGTTGAGGCACTCAACGGTGTAATTCCTTGAAGAAATAAAATCCTCTGCAGCTATGTGAACGTAGACAAATTTGTCGAACCACGTAAATCTGTGTCGCTTTGGTGTTTTTCTGTGTGCAATTTACTCGTTCCATTTTTCTCTTTATTGCCGTCGTTTTTCACAACAGATAGATTTCCAAAGAACACTATTTTTAATAATTTTTCCTATAAGTTTTACCGGATGGTAATTGTTGCTACAATAGGTTATGGAAGTTGCATTTCTTCATTCAATATTTTATGATGTGGAACACAACAAAAATTTCTTGCGCAATTCACATGCATACCAGGTATGTTTTAAATTTACTCGCCTAACACCGAAAGATGAAAATTGTTGATATTTTCATTTATAATAACATATTGTCTTATACATTATATTTTGAACCATTATATGACGTATATGTCATATGATTCATAAATTTGAATCTCTTAAAGTTTGATGTGATGACATAATTTATTTTAAATTTACATCTTTTCTTTATGAACTAAATTATGCTTGAGCTGTTAGAAATTCATGTTTGAACTTTATGACACAATTTCCAAAAAATACATAATAGCCAAGATATTTTAAATTCATGATTTTTTACATATCTAAAATAAAGTAATGTATACCTGTATTCATGATGAAGAATTTTGATCTTGAAGAGATGAAGTTTCTCTCTCTAATCCCTTGAAACTTTCGGTACTTTCTGATGGAGGGAAATGTACGGGGTGTGTTAGGAAGAGATATGACCCATTCTTTAAATCATGCTCTATTTAACCACTATCCATCAAGGGGGTTACAAACCAATAGAATTTATGATAATTTAATAAATTAATTGATTTTTAATTATTAAAATCAATGACATAAGTTAGTAACTATTATTCATTTAAGGGATTACATGAGTTATAAAGTTAATATCATAAGTTATCATAAGTTAGGACACAAGTTATGAGTTAAAGTTATCATGAGTTATAAAAATTAATATCATAAATTATCATAAATTATGACATAAGTTACGAGTTAAGAAAATTAATAACTTAAGTTATCAAAATAAATATCATAAGTTCCCATAAGTTATGACATAAGTTATGAGTTAAGAAAATAAATAATTTAAGTTATCAAAAATAAATATCATAAGTTGTCATAATTTATTACATAAGTTATGAGTTAAATAAATAACTTAAGTTATCAAAATAAATCTCATAAATTATTAAAATAAATGTGATCCATAAATAAAAAATATAACATTCTCCCACTTTGCTCATTTAATTTTAATAGTGCATAACATACTACACAAAATGTAAGATAAATCTTTTTTTATATTAGTTAAATCATAAATTATTTAATAAGTATGAAATTAATATGAATCATTACTGTTGTGCATCAATTTATCGATACAGTCCCTTCTATGTATCACAATATCAATTACATACTTAGTATAATAAGAATAAACATCACGGTCCCATAATGTCTATTAAAAGACAAATCTTGATGAATATTATGCAACATAAAGTGTACACTAACCATAAAAATAAGATTTATAAATATCAAAAATAAGAAAAATTGAGCTCAAAGTGTCAAAGTACAAAGTGCATTAAACAAATAAAGGGTTTTGGTAATGCTCATTCTCACGACATGTTCGTTAAATATTTTTGGTGGCAACCCTTTCATCAAAGGATTTGCAATCATGAGATTGGTGTTAATATGCTCAATTGACACCATATGTTTCTGAACTTCTTCCTAACTGTAAGGTATTTTAATTCCATGTGATTTGCACCTTTGGAATGCTTATCATTTTTGGAAAAGAAGACTGCTGCAGAGTTATCATAATAAATTTTCAGCGGCTTGGCAATACTGTCGATAATTCCAAGTCCTGAAATAAAATTTCACAACCATAAACTCTGAATTGTAGCTTCGAAGCAAGCCACAAATTCAACTTCTATAGTGGAAGCAGCTGTGATATTCTGCTTCGCACTGTTCCATGAGATTGCTCCTTCAGCCAAAAGGAACATATAGCCAAATATTAATTTTATGGTATCAACACATCCAACAAAATCTGAATCTGAATATCCTATCACTTTAAGATCTTTAGATCTTCTATAAGTGAGCATGTGGTCCTTTGCTCCTTGTAGATTCCTCAAAACTTTCTTCACAACTTTCCAATGATATATTCTTGGATTACTTTGATACCTGCCCAGCATCCCGATAATAAAGATAATGTCTAGTCTGGTACAAGTATGAGCATACATTAAGCTTCCAAAAATTGATGCATAAGGAATTTCTTGCATTTATTTACGTTCAAAATCATTATTTGGACACTGCATAAGGCTGAATTTATCTCCTTTTTGAATTGGAGCAACACTTGCTGAGTGATAGCGATTTTATATATTCTCAAAATACAAGAATTTGATACTGCTGCTAGAAGAATTAAATCCCCGACAACGGTGCCAAAAATTTGACAACAGTTATAGATTTGATAAATATGTGTATAAAATATTCAATAATTGCAAAGTCAATTATCAACGCAAGTATACGTATCGCTCAAGTAATACATGACTCTAATGGAGTCCTGGATATCGATTCCACAGGGAGTATTATTAGAGGCTACGAAGTTAAGATTTAGAAAATCAATACTTAATCACAACAACATAGTTCAAATTGCATATTTATCACTAATAGGCAATTAAAATAAAAATGTAAGTTTAATAAACTCTCAATCAATTAATTCTACTAATAAAGTTTCAAATGTGAAGTTCAATATATAAGAAAACATCATTTTCCTAGTCAAGAAATTTAAGTGAATGGATAAATTGAATCAGTTCAAATTATATTGTGCCAAAAAAAAGCATACCTATTATTTACCCTTTGGGCCAGACATAAAGAACATTGAATAATCCTATGATTGGTTACTGAATTTGCGGCTAGGCTGGGAGGATACCAACTCTTACTTCAGAGTTCCCACGTTCCCCTCGCCTGAGGGCTAAGATCTACACTTCAGCACCCAAACGATATAACCGAATTGAGGATTTTAGTCTGTCACTCTAAAATCTCCAATTCTACGCTCGATAATTTTTATTTCCCTATTTATTTGCACCCAACTTTTAAGGACTTTGACCTCCTTAAATCTTGGATGTAATCCTCACTTTAGTTGTAAAACTCAATATATTTTAACAAATCAATTGGCCAGATTGAAATTAAATTAATATTAAAGTAAAAAGTTATCACACAACTTCCTTACATTCTCGGCTCAACCATTACAAATCACCATTTCACAAAATCTCAAGATAAGGAGAAAGACAGAGAAAACTACTTAGAACTCATGGTCACAAAATCTCAAGATAAGGAGAAAGACAGAGAAAACTACTCAGAACTCATGGAGAAGATATGACAAAACTTGGATTTCATATATAAAAGCAAAGTCATACAAACTACAATAAATAAATACAACTTATCTTGAATTCCTCCTCAAGTAACTCCTCGAAGTTTCTCTAAATCTCTTCATTTCTTTACAGCACACAGAACTCTCCTTCGAAGCGGCAAGGAAGAAGAAATCTCTCACTTTCCTTCCACTCTTACAATCTCTCGAAGAATTCCTCAGAATATCTAACCCTAAATTACACTTCTCTGGACTCTTTGGACTCTCTGGACTCCCCCCTTTTTTCGGCCTCCAAAATGTTTCTCTTAAAGTTGTAGAAGAGTTTTCAAGAGTTGCCTAAGCGTCCCTTTAAAAGTCGCCACATTCAATGCATCTATTGAGAGAACCGTCGTTCTAGCCGTCGGTGGACTCGATGGCGCCGTTGGCGGCCTTCTAGAATATTTAATTCTAGACTCTCAGGAAAAACTCACCGTCGGCGCCCAAGATTAAATCTTCATATTTTGGTCCTTTTTGCTCCAAATTCGCTCGTTTCGCATCTTTTTGCTCAAATGACCATAATTCAACATACTTGCAACAAAACATCAAAAATACCTTTATTTAAAGTGCAATATCATCAAAATCATTGTAAAATATGTATGAAAATCTCAACATATTTTTCTTTGGTCATTGAGCACCCTTCCATATTGAATCTCTTAAGAACTCTTTTGATATATGTTTTCTAGGACAACCCTAAAAACCTTGTGATCTATCACAAAATATTTCAATTCCAATCACATAGGATGCCTCACTTATATATTTCATTTCAAAGTTCTTAGAGAGAAAGTTTTTGGTTTCATATAATAAGCCAAGATCATTAGTAACCAAAAAGATGTCATCAACATACATAATGAGAAATATGATTTTGCTACCACTGACCTTTAGATATATACACCGATCAACAATATTTTATTTAAATATAAAGGACGTGATTGTATCATTGAACTTAAGATACCATTGTCGAAAAGCCTGCTTAAGTCCGTATATTGATTTCTTAAGTTTACACACCATGTGTTTCTTTCCTTCAACCAAAAATCCTTCAGGTTGACTCATGCAGACCTCTTCATCTAAATTCCCATTCAGAAAGACAGTTTTCACATCCATTTGGTGTAACTCCAAATCATAATGAACTACTAGTGCCATGATAATTCTAAATGAATCTTTATTAGAAACCGGAGAAAATGTTCCTTTATAGTCGATGCCATCTTTCTGAGTGAAACCTTTGGCAACAAGTCTGGCTTTATATCGTTCAATATTATCATTCGAGTCATGCTTAGTCTTAAAGATTCATTTACACCCGACTCTTTTACAACCTTCAGGCAATTTAATGATAACCCACACTTTGTTGTGATCCATCGATTTCAACTCATTTTCATTGCATCTAACCATTTAGAAGAATTTGCACTTTTTATGGCTTGTGAAAATGAAACTGGATCTTTATTGACTCCTAAGTCAAATTCAGATTCAAGAAGATAAACCACATAATCATCATAAATAGCAGATTGTTTTTGTCGTTGAGACTTTCTAGGTATTGTTTTTCTCGTTGAGACTTTCTAGGTACTACTTCATGTGGTTCATCTAATGTAGGGTCATTAGTGATAGTTTCATTGTGGGGTATTTGATCATATATCTATTGTTCTTGTAAGTTTTCAAACTGTTCAACAACTATAAGAATAAAAATTTGAGAAGAAATTTTAGGTAAAATAACTTGAACCCTAATTTCTTGGATCTTCACATTATGTGGTTCCAAACTCCCACTAACTTCACTATTTTTAATGAACTTGGCATTTCCAGCTTCAATAATTCTTGTACTGTGGTTAGGATAATAAAATATATACCTTTTAGATTTTTCTGAATAACCAATGAAGAAACCACTGATTGTTCTTGAGTCAGTTTCTTTTCATTTTCATGTGTATTATATAACCATATTTCCGTTGGGCAACCCCAAACACACAGTGTCTTAAACTAGGTTTCGTTCATCTCCACAGTTCAAAAAGAGTTTTTGGAACTGCCTTACTAGGAATCCTATTTAATAAATATGCAGCGGTCTTTAAAGCATGCATCCACAATGATGAGGGTAAAGAAGAATTACTCATGACATACTCCTAACCATTTCCATTAGAGTACGATTTTGCATTTCTACAACACCATTTTGTTGTGGCGTTCCTGACATAATGTATTGAGCACATATGCCATTAGTTTGAAGAAATTTAGCAAATGGACCTGGAAATTATCCAGATTCATCGTAAGTTCCATAATATTCATCGCCTCAATCAGACCTGATAATTTTTACTTTTTTATCTAATTGTCTCCCAGCCTCAGTTATATACACCTTTAAGGCATCTATAGCTTGAGATTTGTGATGCAATAAGTAGACATACCCATAACGTGAAGATCATCAATGAAGGTGATAAAATATTTCTCTCCACCAAAAGATGGAACATCAAAAGATCCACATATATCAGTGTGTATAATTTCAAGGAATTATGTGTTTCTTGTTGTGGCTTTCTTAAGTGTGTAATTTGTGTGTTTTCCTTTAATGCAATTCACACATATGCCAAGATCAGTAAAATCCAATTCATTAAAGATTTCATTCTTAACTAATCTTTCAATTCTTTCTTTGGATATATGACCCAAATGTTTATGCTACAAATAAACTAAACTTTGATTCATAAAACCACGTTTAGTACCAATATTATGATGCAAATTCATGGAAGTTTCAGAGAAAATGTTATCAAGTTTAAGCTTGTATAGACCATCACAAAGAATACCAGAACCTATGAGATGATTGTGTTTAAACAAACTGAAACAACCATTTCCAAATTTAAAAGAGTATATAATATAATCAAGTTTAGATAATGAAATAAAATTACGAGAAACAAAAGGGACATAAAGTGTTTGAAAAAGGTCTAAATGATGTCCATTATCTAAAATCAACTGATAGGTTCTAATAGTTTCAACTGACGCTTTGACTCGGTTTCCCATGAAGACAAACTTTTCATTTGAGTTTATAATTTGGATTGTAAGAAATCCCTACATCGTATTAGAAACATAAGTGGTACAACCAGAATCAATTCACCAGGTATTATAAGGAACTTCTACCAAATTTGATTCAAAACATACGGAAACACAAAGTTTACCTTTCTTTTCGAACCAGTCTTTCTGCTTCTGATACTCATTTTGATAGTGTCCAAATTTTCTGCAAAAGTGGCACTTAATTCATTTATATTCTTCTTTGTGAATTGGGGCAGATGACATATTAATCTTTAGTGGTGCTTGCTTGCCCTTTTCATTCTTCTTTCCAGGTTTCTTTACAGTTCTTCTTTGATGACCCATGAGATTAATAGAGTGATTTGATCCTTTCTTAAGCCTTGCTTCCTCTTGAATGAACATACATTGTAGTTCATTCACATTCCGCTTATCTTTCATAGTGTTGTAGTTCATGTGAAATGGACCATACTCAGGAGGCAAGGAGTTAATGATAAATTGCACAAGAAAATTTTCATTAACTTCCATTCCCAGGGTCTTAAGTCTTGCTGCTATGTTCATCATTTCAACGACTTGCTCATGCATGGTACGAGAACCATCAAATTTCATGTTGGTTAAAGTACTCAATAATGTCCCAACAAGAGACTTATCAGCAGAGTCAGATTGAGAACAATTCTCAGCAAATTTCAAATATTCCTTAGCACTTTTGTGTTAGAAAGTGTACACTATGTTATTTGTTACAATCATTCACATAAACATTAAGCTTAATCTGTTCAATTTTTCCCAAGCTTTATAGTAAGATATTTGCTCAGCAATGCTAGAATCAGTAAGAGCAAAGGGTTTCTCAGTCGTGAGTGCTAAATCAAGATCCAGAACACCAAGGTGAAACTGGAATTATTCACACCATTTGAAGAAATTAAGCCCATTGAAAGTTTGAAGAGATGTAGCCTGCGAATGAAGAGAAACAGAAGTAGTTACTGCAAATAAATAAAACATGCTCGTACGTTAATGCTTCGAACATTAAACTTACATAGATATTCATATAAAATCAGATTAAAATAATAATCATAATAATATTGAAATCTCCTTTGTGTGATATAACAATACACGATAATAAACATAATTGATGCTTGACTTAAATTTAATATAATTGGTAATTGTTTATACTCAAGTTATACATGTCTATTATCTTTGAATATATAAATATATCTTAATTAAGTATATAAATTGACTGCAATTATATTCAAAGATTATAAAGCAAATGATCAACCCTTGGGCGATCTAAAAATATTTTATAATAAATAAATTTTAATATTTTTATATTGAAATGTTAAATATTCATAACAAGCATCACTGCTAGTGAGTAATTGAATTTATTTAATTTAACGTCTATTAAACTTATTAATTTGGTCTCTTTTGTGACTAACATAGACATTAAATAAATAATAATTTCAATCACATCAATTTACTTTAGTTTTATTGATCTAATTCACAACAAAAATTTATTACAAATAATATAAAAAAAATTATATGAAAAATCATAAATTTAGTAATCAAGGCTCCGATACCATATGTTAGAAATTCATGTTTGAACTTTATGACACAAATACAAAAAAATATATAACAGCCAAGATCTTTTAAATTCATGTTTTTTTACATATCTAAAATAAAGAAACGTATACCTGTATTCATGATGAAGAAATTTGATTATGAAGAATTTTGATCTTGAAGAGATGAAGTTTCTTTCTCTAATCCCTTGAAACTTTTTGTACTTTCTGATGGAAGGAAATATATATGGTGTGTTAGGAAGAGAGATGACCCATTCTCTAAATCATGCTCTATTTAACCACCATCCAACAAGGGGGCTACAAACTAATAGGGTTTATAATAATTTAATAAATTAATTGATTTATTATTATTAAAATCAATGACATAAGTTAGTAACTCTTATTCATTTAAGAGATTACATGAGTTATAAAATTAATATCATTAGTTATTATAAGTTATGACATATGTTATGAGTTAAGATAATTAATAACTTAAGTTATCGTGAGTTACAAAAATAAATATCATAAGTTATCATAAATTATGTCATAAGTTATGAGTTAAGAAAATTAATAACTTAAGTTATCAAAATAAACATCATAAGTTCTCATAAGTTATGACATAAGTTATGAGTTAAAAAAATAAATTACTTAAGTTATCAAAATAAATATCATAAGTTGTCAAATATCATAAGTTGTCATTATTTATTACATAAGTTATGAATTAAATAAATAAATTAAGTTATNCCTTGTCAAGAAATTTAAGTGAATGGATAAATTGAATCGGTTCAAATTATATTGTGTCAAATAGGAGCATACATATTATTTATCCTTTGGGCAAGACATAAAGAACATTGACTAATCCTATGCTTGGTTACTGAATTTGTGGCTAGGCTGAGAGGATACCAGCTCTCACTTCGGAGTTCCCACGTTCCCCTCGCTTGAGGGCTAACATCTATACTTAAACGATAGAATCGAATTGAGAATTTTAGTCTGTCTAAAATCTCCAATTCTACGCCCAATAATTTTTATTTCCCTATTTATTTGCACCCAACTTTTAAGGATTTTGACCTCCCGAAATCTTGGTTGTAATCCTCACTTTAGTTGTAAAACTCAACATATTTTAACAAATCAATTGACCAGATTGAAATTAAATTAATATTAAAGTAAAAAGATCATCACAACTTCTTTAACATTCTCATGACACAACCAATTCAAATCACCATTTCACAAAATCTCAAGACAAGGAGAAAGACAAAGAAAACTACTCAGAATTCATGGAGAAGATATGACAAAACTTGGATTTCATATATAAAAGCAAAGTCATACAAACTACAATAAATAAATACAACTTATCTCGAATTCCTCCTCAAGTAACTCCTCGAAGTTTCTCTAAATCTCTTCATTTCTTTACAGCACACAAAATTCTCCTTCGAAGCGGCAAGGAGGAAGAAATCTCTCACTTTCCTTCCACTCTTACAATATATTGAAGAATTCCTCAGAATACCTAACCCTAAATTACACTNGGGGCATTTGGCCTGCCTTATCTATCAACTTTATTTCACTTGTTTTGCATCGGTGAGCTCTTTAGTATAAATCAATTTTATTGTATAAATAGTGTTGGGTAATGTGTAACTCTGCTGTTTTTCTGCGTGCAATTTTACTCGTTCCATTTTTGCTTTATTGCCGTCATTTTTCACAATAACTAGTATCAGATCTTGGGTTCGAATCTAAGGAAAAATGATGGGCGGGGACGAAGTGATCACATCGGGGATCGAGAAGTTCAATGACATAGATTTTGCTTACTGGAGGATGCAAATAGAGGACTACTTCTATGAGAAGAAACTTCATCTTCCGTTACTGGGAAAACTACCAGAAAAGATGGACAAGGCGGAATTAAATCTGTTGGATTGACAGGTTCTGGGGGTTATACGATTAACTCTGTCGAGATCGGTTGCCCACAACAGCATCAAGGAAAGGACTACTGTAGATCTCATGGCGGTTTTATCAGATATGTATGAAAAGCCATAAGTGAATAATAAGGTGCATCTGATGAAAAAGTTATTTAACTTAAAGATGGCGAAAGGCGTGTCTGTCGTTCAACATCTAAATGATTTCAACACCATTACAAATCAATTATCGTATATTGAAATTGATTTTTATGATGAAATACGAGCGTTGATATTGTTGGCTTCATTGTCAAATAGCTGGGAAGCCATGAGGATGACAATTAGTAGTTCTGCAGGTAAATCTAGCTGAAATATGATGATATTTGTGATTTGATTTTGGCTGAGGAGGTGTAGAGGAAGGATTATGGCGAGGCCTCGGGTTCAAGTTTGACGCTGAATATTGATTTCAGAGGGAGATCACATGATAAAAACTCAAACAGAGGAAGATCAAAATCAAAGTCAGGTTAGCAGACAAACTGCTGAAATTGTGGCATGACTGACCACATAAAAAGAAACTGCAGGAATCCTAAGAAGAAGGGGAATGATGGTGCTAATGTTGTAACTGAAGAAATACAGGATGCAGTATTTCTGACAGTTCACAGTTCTATTGATGACTGTATACTGGATTCAGGGGCTTCCTTCCATACATCTTCCCGTCGGGAGTTAATGCAAAATTATGTTGTAGGTAACTTTCGAAAGATATATCTGGTTGATGGAAAAGCTCTGAACGTGGTGGGGATGGGAGACATCGATATTGCACTCCCTAACAAGAGCAAATGTACTTTTCAAAAGGTCATACAAGTTCCTGAGTTGAAGAAAAACCTCATCTCTGCTGGACAGCTCAATGAGGGTGGTTATTCAGTAGTGTTCTCAAATAACACTTGGAAGGTTACCAAAGGAGCATTAGTGCTGGCTCGGGGTAAGAAAACTGACACACTATATATGACTACAGGTTTACTTAGGCGAGGACACATGAGTCAGAGATGTATTATGGGGAAACAGAAGAAGGTCAATTTCCTGAAAAGTGACAGAGCGCCAAAGGCAGAAAAACCGGACCTTGTACAGACAAATGATGGAGAACCACAAAATTATGAAGAAATTCAGTGGGAGCTGACCAACAAGGAGGATAGGGATTTCCTGTCAGGGAATCAAACTTGGGAGCTAGCAGAACTTCCACCAAGGAAGAAGGCATTGCACAACAAGTGAGTGTACCGGGTGAAGACTGTGTTTGGTGGCAGTAAGAGGTACAAAGCTGGACTTGTTGAAAAGGCTTTTAGCAGAGGTAAGACATTGCTCATGCAGTGGGAGTTATAAGCAGATACAAGAAAAACCCAGGAAAGAGCTTGGTGGTACAAGGCTACGTTGACAGTGACATGTTAACTGAGGGTGTTACTCGTGAGAAGCTAAAGTTGTGCTCAACTTCAGCTGGTCTTCTGACATGAAGACAGGGGCTTCGAGTTGCAGAGATGGAGGATATCATATTTAAGGAAAAAGTCGGTACTGCTAGTAAATGATGTAGCCAGTAGGTGATGTAGTTAGTGTCTCAGTCTCCAAGCGGGAGAATTGTTGGGTAATGTAGAGACCCCGTCCACCAAAATTTATTTAGCTTTCTAACTAAGAATCTCACCTACCGCTCACCTACTTTATCACCACCACTCACCTACTACATCCCACCTATCGCTCACCTACCTCCCACCTACCGCTCTCATGGTTTCTATAAATAGCTTCTTTTGGCTTAAATGACAAACCAAGCAAGGTCAAACCAAGTCCTCTTGAGAGCTAAGAGAAAGAGAGGAAGAGAGAGAGAGAGAGAGAGGAAGGGAGAGAAGAAAATAGAGATTTTCTTGTAATTGTTGAGGCACTCGACGGTGTAATTCCTTAAAGAAATAAAATCCTCTGCAGCTTCGTGAACGTAGACAAATTTGTCGAACCACGTAAATCTGTGTCGCTTTGATGTTTTTCTATGTGCAATTTACTCGTTCTATTTTTCGCTTTATTGCCGTCGTTCTTCACAACAGATAGATTTCCAAAGAACACTATTTTAAATAATTTTTTCTATAAGTTTTACCGGATGGTAATTGTTGCTACAATAGGTTATGGAAGTTGCATTTCTTCATTCAATATTTTATGATGTGGAACACAACAAAAATTTCTTGGGCAATTAACATGCATACCGGGTATTTTTTAAATTTACTCGCCTAACACCGAAAGATGAAAATTGTTGATATTTTCATTTATAATAACATAGTGTCTTATACATTATATTTTGAACCATTATATGATGTATATGTCATATGATTCATAAATTTAAATCTCTTAAAATTTGATGTGATGACATAATTTATTTTAAATTTACATCTTTTCTTTATGAACTAAATTATGCTTGAGTTGTTAGAAATTCATGTTTGAACTTTATGACACAATTTCCAAAAATACATAATAGTCAAGATCTTTTAAATTCATGATTTTTTACATATCTAAAATAAAATAACGTATACCTGCATTCATGATGAAGAAATTTGATCTTGAAGAGATGAAGTTTCTCTGTCTAATCCCTTGAAACTTTCTGTACTTTCTGATGAAGGGAAATGTACGGGGTGTGTTAGGAAGAGAGATGACCCATTTTTTAAATCATGCTCTATTTAACCACTATCCATCAAGGGAGTTACAAACCAATAGGATTTATGATAATTTAATAAATTAATTGATTTTTAATTATTAAAATCAATGACATAAGTTAGTAACTCTTATTCATTTAAGGGATTACATGAAGTTAATATCATAAGTTATTATAAGTTAGGACACAAGTTATGAGTTAAAGTTATCATGAGTTATAAAAATAAATATCATAAGTTATCATAAATTATGACATAAGTTACGAGTTAAGAAAATTAATAACTTAAGTTATCAAAATAAATATCATAAGTTCCCATAAGTTATGACATAAGTTATGAGTTAAGAAAATAAATAATTTAAGTTATCAAAAATAAATATCATAAGTTGTCATAATTTATTACATAAGTTATGAGTTAAATAAATAACTTAAGTTATCAAAATAAATCTCATAAGTTATTAAAATAAATGTGAGCCATAAATAAAAAATATAACATTCTCCCACTTTGCTCATTTAATTTTAACAGTGCATAACATACTACACAAAATATAAGATAAATTCTTTTTTTATATTATTTAAATCATAAATTATTTAATAAGTATGAAATTAATATGAATCATTACGGTTGTGCATCAATTTATCGATACAGCCCCTTCCATGTAACAATATCAATTACATACTTAGCATAATAAGAATAAACATCACGGTCTCATAATGTCTATTAAAAGACAAATTTTGATGAATATTATGCAACATAAAGTGTACACTAACGATAAAAATAAGATTTATAAATATCAGAAATAATAAAAATTGAGCTCAAAGTGTCAAAATACAAAGAGCATTAAATAAATAAAGGGTTTTTGTAATGTTCATTCTCACGACATGTTCGTTAAATATTTTTGGTGGCAACCCTTTCATCAAAAGATCTGCAATCATGAGATTGGTGCTAATATGCTCAATTGACATCATATGTTTTTGAACTTCTTCCTTAACCGTAAGGTATTTTAATTCCATGTGTTTTGCACCTTTGGAATGCTTGTCTTTTTTGTAAAAGAAGACTGCTGCAAAGTTATCATAATAAATTTTCAATGGCTTGGCAATACTGTCGACAATTCCAAGTCCTGAAATAAAATTCCACAACCATAAACCCTGAGTTGTAGCTTCAAAGCAAGCCGCAAATTCAACTTCTATAGTGGAAGCAGCTGTGATAGTCTGCTTCGCACTGTTCCATGAGATTGCTCCTTCAGCCAAAAGGAACAGATAGCCAAATATTAATTTTATGGTATCAACACATCCAGCAAAATCTGAATCTGAATATCCTATCACTTCAAGATCTTTAGATCTTCTATAAGTGAGCATGTGGTCCTTTGCTCCTTGTAGATACCTCAAAACTTTCTTTACAACTTTCCAATGATATATTCTTGGATTACTTTGATACCTGCCCAGCTTCCCGATAATAAAGATAATGTCTGGTCTGGTACAAGTCTGAGCATACATTAAGCTTCCAAAAATAGATGCATAAAGAATTTCTTGCATTTATTTACGTTCAAAATCATTATTTGGACACTGCATAAGGTTGAATTTATCTCCTTTTTGAATTGGAGCAACACTTGCTGAGTGATAGCGACTTTATATATGCTAAAAAATACAAGAATTTGATACTGCTGCTAGAAGAATTAAATCCCCGACAACGGTGCAAAAAACTTGACAGCAATTATAGATTTGATAAATATGTGTATAAAATATTCAATAATTGCAAAGTCACACTTATCAACGTAAGTATACGTATCGCTCAAGTAATACATGACTTTAATGGAGTCCTGGATATCGATCCCATAGGGAGTAATATTAGAGGCCACNAATCAACCGATAGGTTCTAATTGCTTCAACTGACGCTTTGACTCGGTTTCCCATGAAGACAAACTTTTCATTTGAGTTTATAATTTGGATTGTAAGAAATCCCTACATCGTATTAGAAACATGAGTGGTACAACCAGAATCAATTCACTAGGTATTATAAGGAACTTCTGCCAACTTTGATTCAAAATATACGGAAACAGAAGGTTTGCCTTTCTTTTCGAACCAGTCTTTGTGCTTCTGACACTCATTTTGATAATGTCCAAATTTTTTTGCAAAAGTGACACTTAATTCATTTATATTCCTCTTTGTGAATTATGGTAGATGACACATTAATCTTTAGTGGTGCTTGCTTGCCCTTTTCATTCTTCTTTCCAGGTTTCTTTACAGTTGTTCTTTGATGACCCATGAGATTAATGGAGTGATTTGATCCTTTCTTAAGCCTTGCTTCCTCTTGAATGAGCATACATTGTAGTTCATTCACATTCCACTTATCTTTCATAATGTTTTAATTCATGTGAAATGGACCATACTCAGGAGGCAAGGAGTTAATGATAAATTGCACAAGGAAATTTTCATTCACTTCCATTCCTAGGGTCTTAAGTCTTGTTGCTATGTTCATCATTTCAATGACTGCTCATGCATGGTACGAGAACCATCAAATTTCATGTTGGTTAACGTACTCAATAGTGTCCCAACAAGAGACTTATCAGCAGAGTCAGATTGAGAACAATTTTCAGCAAATTTCAAATATTTCTTAGCACTTCTATGTTAGAAAGTGTACACTTTATGTTATTTACTACAATCATTCACATAAACATTAAGCTTAATCTGTTCAATTTTTCCCAAGCTTTATAGTAAGATATTTGCTCAGCAATGCTAGAATCAGTAAGTGCAGAGGGTTTCTCAGTCGTGAGTGCTAAATCAAGATCCAGAACACCAAGGTGAAACTGGACTAATTCACGCCATTCAGAGAAATTAAGCCCATTGAAAGTTTGAAAAGATGTAGCCTGCGAATGAAGAGAAACAGAAGTAGTTACTGCAAATAAATAAAACATGCTCGTACATTAATGCTTCGAACATTAAACTTACATATATATTCATATAAAATGAGATTAAAATAATAATCATAATAATATTGAAATCTTCTTTGGGTGATATAACAATACACGATAATAAATATAATTGATGCTTGACTTAAATTTAATATAATTGATAATTGTTTATACTCAAGTTATACATGTCTATTATCTTTGAATGTATAAACATATCTTAATTAAGTATATAAATTGACTGCAATTATATTCAAAGATTCTAAAGCAAATGATCAACCCTTGGGCGATCAAAAAATATTTTATAATCAATGAATTTTAATATTTTTATAACGAAATGTTAAATATTTCATAACAAGCATCACTACTAGTGAGTAATTGAATTTATTTAATTTAAAGTCTATTAAACTTATTAATTTGGTCACTTTTGTGACTAATATAGACATTAAATAAATAATAACTTCAATCACATCAATTTACTTTAGTTTTATTGATCTAATTCAAGATCTAATTCACAACAAAAATTTATTACAATTAATATAAATAAAATTATATGAAAAATCATAAATTTAGTAATCAAGGCTCCGATACCGTATGTTAGAAATTCATGTTTGAACTGTATGACACAAATTCCAAAAATATATAATAGCCAAGATCTTTTAAATTCATGTTTTTTTAGATATAAAAAATAAAGAAACGTATACCTGTATTCATGATGAATAAATTTGATTATGGATAAATTTGATCTTGAAGAGATGAAGTTTCTCTCTCTAATCCCTTGAAACTTTCTGTACTTTCTGATGGAGGAAAATATACATGATGTGTTAGGAAGTGAGATGACTCATTCTCTAAATCATGCTCTATTTAACCACCATCCAACAAGAGGGCTACAAACTAATAGGATTTATGATAATTTAATAAATTAATTGATTTTTTATGATTAAAATCAATGACAAAAGTTAATAACTCTTATTCAGTTAAGGGATTACATGAGTTATAAAATTAATATCATTAGTTATTATAAGTTATGACATATGTTATGAGTTAAGATAATTAATAACTTAAGTTATCGATGGTTACAAAAATAAATATCATAAGTTATCATAAATTATGACATAAGTTATGAGTTAAGAAAATTAATAACTTAAGTTATCAAAATAAACATCAGAAGTTCTCATAAGTTATGACATAAGTTATGAGTTAAAAAAATAAATAACTTAAGTTATCAAAATAAATATCATAAGTTATCATAATTTATTACATAATTTATGAATTAAATAAATAAATTAAGTTATCAAAATAAATCTCATAAGTTATTATAACAAATGTGAG
>JXCR01141774.1:172575-188730 GCA_002079205.1 Phalaenopsis hybrid cultivar | reverse complement strand
GAGTGCAGCGGCACATGTTTTTCTTAAAATTTTTTTTTGAGTTGTAGTTGTTGTTCAAACCAATATAAAAAAAACTAAATGACAGTTCAAATTACGATTTAATATGCAAAATTAACATGTTTTCAGCTGTGATTTCGCTCTTTGTGGAAGAGAGCAGCCACAATAGTCATGTGGTGGTTCTTAAACCGCTATTTAAAACTTTTTGGTGGTTTAAACCGCTGCGGTATGCTGAAAACAAATCTCATCAAATATGAAATTCATGTTGTTTACAATTTCTATCTTGGCTGTTACAATTTTGAAACTAAGATTTCATTTTTATTTTTAATTTTTTTTCTTATAAAATATTGTAATAATTTATTCAGATTATTTCATGATAAGTTTTTTATTTTGATTGTGTTTTAATCATAAAAGCATCTTTTTAGGTGTTGTGATTATGGTTGTCAAGCGGTTGATTGTTGTTATATTTAAATTTGGTGGTTTTTAGAGTAAATGTAAGAATAAAGATAGAAAAGAAAATATATGGGGGAGAGAAAAATATTGCTAAGATACATAGAAATGCATTTACTTTTAATGCCTTCATAAATAATATTGAAGATTAATGTTAAGAAATACACTATTCGATTAATGCTTCATTACTTAACAAGTATAGTCTTCTAAAAAAATGGCTACCAAGCAATAGAATTGATGAAACAATATGTTGAAACTAACCGAGCTATGATATTTGTTATATTACATGATAAGACAAGATATTTAAAGTAGTTCAAATGCAAGGCATTTATAAATAGGGTACTCATTGTGTTTATTTTATGAGATTTAAACAATTTCTTTTCTAGGAATCCTTTATAAAGTATTTTAGAATGAAGATTAAAACAATTAGCAAGATACAAATTTTGTGAACTTTTGTGCATGGAGATTATCAATGGAGAGTAAGGGCATTATTGAGCATAGAAAATAAGACAATTAAAGTGAGAAAGTTTGAGGCTTCACACCACCTTCCAAATGTTAACAAAATTAAGAACAAGTTAGCAAAATGTATTTGATTTGCTATTGAGTTACAAGAATTGATTAAGAAATAGTCAAATATAATAGTAAAATAAATATATGAATAGCCGAGAGATGGCATAAAGCTTCACATTGCAAAATATGAAAATATAGTATTCAAGAGAGGTAGCTTATAACATTATTTTTAAGTTAATTAAGGGAAATTAAAGGTGGATACATACATTGAGCTTGGAGTTTTTATTAGGAATCCTAGCTCTAAGCTAACCGATGGTGATAACAACACCGAGAGATTTTATGTATGTTTCAAAAGTTACATTATTGCTTTTCTTAATAGTTGTAGGCATTATTTAAGTTTCGATGTATGCCATCTGAAATCAAAAGTTTATTATCATCTAAAAATTCATTTCATAAGAACGGTGTTCTATTGATCGTAGCTTTATAGTTAAAGCTAAATTGAATAAAAGTATAAAAATAACCTTTAGAGAATTTGGTTTTGAAATACTTTCTATAGTTATCATTTTAGTTATAAAGAAATGGTTGGAACAAGATATCTTCCTCTAATATAGAGCACAAAGTCTGTCTAACAATTGTGGAAGAGCAATAAGATCACCACCATCTTTATAGTCATAAGTTAATATGTATTATATAGTCAAATGCAATAAATGCATAAGATTTTTTATTTGATGAAAAAATGACTGAATTATCACATATTTACATATTCTGCCATTCCTACCTTTAAATTCTCTCATACAACTGGTCTATGATTTCTTGCTTGTGATAAAAGTATCTTTAATTTGAATCAAATGGCAAAATCATTTAAATATTGGATTGGAGAGGGTAGACAAAAACTAATGGTTGATTTAGTTTACATGATTTAATGAATATTATTAAAATAAGGAGTTAAATAAAAAATAAAATCATTAAGATGGAGAAGAAAGTTAGTTCATTGTGTTGAAGACTACATTAAATAAATAATAACTCAGAATTAATTTTTTATAATCTTACAATAAAAAAAAGTCAGAGGTTATCTTGTATGTCATGAAGTAGATATTAAGATCATAACTACTTGTATTTATAGTTGTGGGAACCAATAAGTGTCTTGCCTATCACGTATTCATGCATAATTTTGTTCTCAACTTGTAGTAGCATGAATGAAGAAAACAATATAAAGTATTATATAAGAATAATGTTCGATTTGTTTAACATGTCATAGTATTAACATTTCATGCTATCAAAACAATTTAGAACATCAACAACCATTAACAACTACGAACTATAATAGCAAGAGCTTTGCACTACAAACTCCATAGTTCTATAGCACCTAATTGCATTAGAGCTCATTTATAAATTTGAATACTTCAAAACTTCATAATTGGCCTCATGCAAGCATTTTAAGAAAAAAATTTCTTATATAATCATTCAAATAGATCTTTATAGTTCTATCAACTAGAATTTCGTAAGCACTCAAATTTGATTTCATTAAACTTATACTAGCATTAAATTTATAGCCTAACAATCATCATCAACTAGGAGATACGAGATATCACTTAAACTACATTTCTTCCAAATGTACATTTAATGCAACAAATGATTAGCATTAGTATGATATGTTTAATAAATGAAAATGAGATAATATATTTAATATTAAACTTTAATGATACATTGAAAGNATTTAATGCAACAAATGATTAGCATTAGTATGATATGTTTAATAAATGCAAATGAGATAATATATTTAATATAAACTTTAATGATACATTGAAAATTACAGTCACACAATACAAAAAGAAAACAATATTTAGATGACAGCAAATCTAGTTAAAATCTTGTTTTGAAATGAGATCTGCACATGTTTTTTTTCTAAATATCTTATCTTGAGCTTGTGATGAATAAAAAATGTTGTGTGCTGACTTTTCAACTTCATCCGGCTAGTTGAATTAATTTTTGTTGATTTTTTTGACATTTAGTAAATCTGGCACAATATTTTATTCTCCATTGCATATAAATAAAATATATTGTATGAGACAATCTTTGGNGAAAACAATATTTAGATGACAGCAAATCTAGTTAAAATCTTGTTTTGAAATGAGATCTGCACATGTTTTTTTCTAAATATCTTATCTTGAGTTTGTGATGAATAAAAAATGTTTTGTGCTGACTTTTCAACTTCATCCGGCTAGTTGAAGTAACCATAATTAATTTTTGTTGATTTTTTTTGACATTTAGTAAATCTGGCCCAATATTTTATTCTTCATTGCATATAAATAAAATATATTGTATGATACAATCTTTGCCAAATAAGACTAGGAGTATGTGGTTTATTATAAGCGTTCAAGGCTTTAGAACAAATGACAGAAGAAAAACTTTCAAACTTTCACATTGTATTAAGTGATGGCAGAAAACATTAGGTATGACTTAGTATTAATTACTGTAAAAACCAAACCATATATATATATATATATACATACATATAACTGCCACTCTTAGGATTCATAAACAAGAATGACCATTTAGAAAGAAAGAAAGAAAAAGATAATTTGTTATGCTACAAAAGTCTCACAAAATTTTGAAGCATGAAGGATTACTTTTCACTATCTTTTTTTATTTATTTTACTTATAATTTTTAAAAATAACTTTACCTTTATTTTTGTAAGATTATTATAATTGTTTGTTAGAATAAGAAAGATATATAATCAATATATGGAACATATAACAGTTAAATCTGGTTTCCTAAAATAGAACATATGTTATAATCATGATATTCACTTAGTAATAGTATAATGTATAAGATTTAGATAGTTTATATAAAATCTTAAGAAATTCAAGCTTGGGAACAACATTAGAAAAGCTAAGCAGCATTAGCCTTATGAGCATCTATCTAAATGGACCATGCCGGCATGTTGTAGAAAGGGGCTCAGGGGGTGGCAACACATACTTATTGAATGCAAGAAACACTAAACAAAAAACCCATCCAAATTGGTAGAATAACTAGTGAAAACTGTTCTTCGGTTACTATTGCGAGAACAAATGTCTGAAACTATGTTTAAATTTGCTAAATATTTGATTGTGTTACATTAATTTTATATTATGTTCAAATTTAGGGTTTAGAATTTTAGTAAGAATTAGGGTGAATTTTCAATGAGTTGTTCTATAGGAAATTAGATCAAGGATGATTTACAGACACAGCACTCCATTATTATGTATTTATATATCTAACACATTGAATTCAATTTTTACATACATACCACCTTATCTAAGCAATAAAATGTGTATTTCACTTACATATCTAATGTATTTCACTTTTAAAATGTTAGCAGAAGTAGTATTTCTAATGTGATGTAAAAAATCTGAGTTTTATGTATTTAAATATGTGTTAGATATATAAATATATAAGAATATAGATACATATCACTCAATTCTTATGTGTTTATATATCTAAGACGTGAACTTCGATTTTTACATACATACCACGTTATCTATGCATGAAATAGTGTATTTTGCTATTAAAAAGTTAACATAGTGGTCTTTGTTTTGTGATATGAAAGTATGGGTGATATAAATATAAAAAGTAGACAGATTTTAGACATGTAAATACATAAGAGTTGGGTGGGTGGTATGTATGTAAACGCCCCTTAGTTTAAATATTTCCGAAAACATATAAAGATATTTGAAGCTTCTCAACACATTTATTTGAANTTTATATTATGTTACTTATCTTGATACATCATATTAATTGCATAACTTATCATTGGTCAAGATATATATGCTATTCATCTTAATGTATTCTTATCTTCAAGCATCATATGAATAAATGCAACACTTTATTTTCATGAAACCCATGAATCAGACAAACATAATGCCTAATAAAGTCAAAATATCATAGAGAATTTCATCCAACTGACTTTTTTTTTTTTTTGCTTAACATGGTGAGTATGAACTATATATTGGTTCTTAGTTTGGTGCTTCAATGAACTCTTCTCCTCTAAATGAGTATGATTCTAATAGATTCGAAGATAAAGCGTCCAATGTAACAAGAATTTAGTTTAGTGGTCAAGTTAAAGATAATCCACCAAACACAAAAGCTTAGAAAATCTATGACTTATTCAATGCCACATAGTAACTAGTCTACTATAAGTTATATGAATAGTAGATCTCTGGAATGTTTCATCAGATTTTTGTATTATAAAAAAGGAACTAATTCAATTAAAATTTTTTTTCTCTTGAACATGTATGAAACAAATATTTGGTGTAAATGTTAGGTTTGAACTTGGAGAAGTAGATTGCTTTGTTAGTGGTTATATTCTATACTACAAATATGATACAATGGAGACTTACTGTAGATTTTGTGATGCTCCAATATTCAAACAATAATGCATAAAAATAAACAAAAGAAAGCTTTGTACAAGCATATATTAAACTTCCCACTCGTTCTAAATCTTTAATAACTATATGTGTTTATTTATATTGCTTAGCATATAAGATGGCATCAAGAAAGATCAAATGAATTAAATTTTTTTATTCATCAAGTAAATGGAGAAGCATTGAAGCACTTTCATCATACTTATTGTGATTATGTGATTGTGTCATAAAAAAATCAGGTTTATGTTTTGTAATGATGATTTAACGCCATACAGTTAGAACATCACAACTCACTCTTGCCAGCATATGATAGTTACATCATATTATTCAACACCTGCCATGTTCACGACTGTCTACCGATTTTATTTTTTGACACGGGGCTTTGAATATCGTGCAGATTCAAAAATTTAGTTATTTAAATAATTAAGTGTGTTATCAAATCTTTAAAACTAATATACTCTCTTGAGAGATAGAAATATCAATTTACAATAGATTCAATTATTTAAATTAAGAAATTTTAGATATTTGCATTAGTCTATGATTAAAACCGACAATATCTTTCCCCTTTCAAATCGAAAGACTAAATAAGATTTATAGTAATATAAGGTATTTAAACTTTCTATAAGGGCAAGTCCCTATAGTTAATTACATCTTAAGCAACCAAAGTCACTTTAGAAATCTCTCTATTAAGCTTGTGGTTTTGTCTTCAAGAAAATTCTAAGTTTAGGTATCTATGATTGATTATTAGGAATTTTAAATGGGAAAGGCTCAAAAGTGGAATAATTATTAACAAAACCCAAAGGTAGGAAAGGTAGGAGATGTCTAACATTGTGAGAGACTTAGTGACATCTAAACTATCCTATTGTTTTACTTTAGTGATTTTGAAAAAGATCTATTTAATAGTTCATTTTGACATTTTATTATAATATGAAGTCTTAGTTTGCACGATATATGATCGTGATAAAGCTTAAGATTGTGAAGATTTACATTGTAACTAAATGAAAAATCTCAGAATCCTAAAACTAAGGTGAAGTTCATTAAAAGAAATGAAACTTTGGAATCCCAATCTAAAGGAAGAGAAAAAAAAACAAACATAATAAAATGGACTTACGACCTTGCTTAAAAAAAGCTTTCATCTAAACCACTTAATTTCATTTAAAACCATGCATATCTTATCTCAATGATGAAATATAAAGTAGTTTATTATTGTATTAAGAGTAGTATGTCTTAAGCTTGGTTATAAATCAAGCTGCCAAAGTATGTCTGGTATGTAAAATTTCCTAAGACTAATGTGAACATACTTTTACAATTTAAAATTTAAATATTTTAATGCTCACCAAACTCAAGTTTTTTATTATTTTATGGTTAACTTTTAGTATTGAGTGTCCCTGAGTATGCTGCAAAGAGGGTTATGCAGGTCCTTAATGATGAATGTTTAGAAGATAAGCTCTTTAAGGACAAATGATATGTGAATGGTATGACTCACTTCCATGAGGTGATTGTTCTCCCAGGAGAAATCGTCCTCCTATTTGTGCAATGTGTAAGCACCTAAAGTATAATAAATATAAACAAGATGATTATGCATGTGCATATGATCATGTTCTCGTTTGTATTCCAAAATTAGAAGAGGTTTCAATTCAATATCATGTATTTTTTAGATTAGGGTTGTTTTATATGGATGTTGTTTGCTAGAGTTGTGAATGCAATAATTTATACAATTTTATTGTTGGATATGAGTTTCTTCTAATTTTTAAAGATGTTTAAATTGTTTATTTAGTTTGGGTAGAAAATTTAGTCCTTCGATGAGCATACCAAAAATCTAGGCAAAAGGCACAAATAAGAACACTAACCTCAAATGGAGGGCAAGCCAATCAAGATAATACAAGAATAAGGAAAATCAATGGGTCCAATCCTAGACCTATGTTAGAGTCATCAGTTGAAATCATTTGAAGCGCCCTTGTTAGTTTAGTTGAGGTTCATCTCTTAATTTGTGTTTGGTCTTCTTTTGGATAGTTTTGAATTCGATAGCCAATCAACCAATACACTTCCTAATTTTATAAGAAGAAAGATGACTCGAAATCTAATAATCCCAAGCTTACTCTTGCAACTTAATTTATTTTAATTACAACATTCATGTTCATTTGAAGCGCCCTTGTTAGTTTAGTTGAGGTTCATCTCTTAATTAGTGTTTTGTCTTCTTTTGGATAGTTTGGACTTTGATAGTCAATCAACCAATACACTTCCTAATTTTATAAGAAGAAGACCAAACACATTGATAAAGGTTGCATTGACAACTCGAAGGTTGATTATTATTGTTCAAGTTTCATTCAGTTATGTTTTTTTCATTAAGGAGTTACTTTAAATTTTAATTTCTTTTGGATTTTATTTAGTTGATGAGTTTTACTTTGTTTGATTTTTTCATTACTTTTAGTGAATTTGATTTTTACTAAGATTTTCTTTAATTGATTTTCTTTTTTTATGATGACCCAGTAAAGATCTCATTGTTATATCATCCCAAGATCATCAAGGTTGGTGGTCTACTTAGTCACAATTGATCAGAGGAATCCTTGTTAACAACTATGGATTACCTCATCCAAGGCTTCCTTAGAGACCAGGGGTTGATTCAGTTTTGTTTAAGTTTAACTTTTAGTTAATTTTAGGGTTCACTTCAAGTTTTTAATGACTTTTAAATTTTAGGTTTTTTGTCTTTTAATTAGATCATCCATTCAAATTTCTTTATGTTGGTTTGTTTATTACTTACTGAAAATTTTACTTAACTGAGGGTATTTCTATAACTTGTTTATTTTTAACTTAACCCAATTTGACTCGGAGTTTGGGGTTTTACTTAATTTTGACATTAAAGAATCTTTTTAGAGTTGAATGTGATTAGTTTCAAAATGAAGAAAAGTCTACTTATGATCATTGGGAAAAGATCATAAGCACTCCTTAAGTTCATACTTTAGCTTATCGTTTACTTGTTCAGCTTTCGTTCATGTTTTTGCCTAAATTCTTATTATTGAAAGAGCATGTTCTTAGTTTTTCTTAATGAGTTAGTTGATTGACCATTGGTGTTTTCATTTATTGAAATTTTGAAAAGGTGTCAATAGGGGTATACGTGTAACTTAGGGCTTTCATAAATACAACCTTTAATTTTTAATTTTATTTATCTAATTATTAGATTTCTCATCTTTGAATTTTTGTTGAAAGGTTTGGGAATGTTAAAATTCACCCTTAGGATCATGTTTGTGATTGTATTATTTTTCAGTGTGCTTTAATTTGGTTATTTGATTATTCATCTTCTTAAAGATTTCATTAATGAATTTTCTTTGAGATTTGAAAATAAAAATTATTGTAAATTTTCAAATTCTCTTAAGTTCAAGTTGGTCTTTAGATTTATAAGTTTATTAATTATTTTAATTTTTTCAAGGAATGAAATGAAGCTTTAATTTTCTTAATTGAGCTTAATTATTTAAGTGCAATTTTCTTGACTCATGGGTATTTATAAAATTATCAATATGATCTTTTAGTTTATTAATTATCTTAATTAATCATATTTTTAAATTCATTAAACCCTAATGTTAAAGTTTCTAAGTTAATTCATTTTTTTTTTACTTATGTTTTGAGACCAAGGGGGGCAAAATTTTAAATTTAAAAAATCACCCTCTATAAATTTAAGTGTAAATTTTAATTTTTAGAGGTTGGAATTAATTTTTATTTGACCATTTTAATGAGTTTAACTTTCTTTTTATTTACTAATTGAGTTTGTATTTATTTTATTTTATTTTTTTTGTTTTTTCTTCTAATTAAATGAGATTTCCATGGGAAATCAAGATTTTTTTTCTTAAAATTGTCCTCTATCCTTGAAAAAATTTGGGAATACCTCAAAGGACAAAAGGAAATTTAGGTTCAATTTTGACAGTTTTTTTATGTATATTTTAATTTTTATGATTTTTAAGTCTCTAAGGATTTTAATTCATTTTAAAATTAATTATGGGTTACTTAGTTTGGATTTTATTTTTATACATTTCTTCTTTGTTCACTTAGTTTATGTTGGCACTAAAAAGTTTGAAATTGTGAAGTTGTTGGCTACTGGGATGGATATCCCACCACTCGTTTTAATTTAATTTAATATATATAATTTAGAAAAAGTAATATTTTGGATTTTGAAAAATACAAGACAGGGCCGATCTCAAATCCCCAGTAGTTTAAATAAACGAGCATAATACCACAAGTAATGTATCCACCTCGAAGAATAGACAAGGCAATTACTGGTAAGACTAACTTAAATAATCTTAAGATTGTATGACATCTATTTGATCTGCGAAACCATTTTTAATATAAGCTGACAAGTTCTCCAATTTAATACGAAAATTTAAATAGGGTTTATTTTAAGTTGGGTTCAGAAATGCATCCTATAAAGGCAAGGCCCTATAGTTAATTATCTCTTAGATAACCGAAGTCACCTAAGAAAACTCTCAATAAAAATCAGGGGATATTATCTTCAAGGAGTTCTAAGATATAGGACTTTTCAACGAGATCAGACAAAGATGTGTGAAGGGGAAAAACTTAAATGTAGAATATTTTATTACAGAATCCAAAGGAAGAAAGACTAGGGAATGACCCATATCCTGAGGAGAGCCTCAGTGACTTTCTAAGCTATCCTACTGTTTGACGTCAGTTTTGAAGAGAAATTATTCAAGTGTTTCATTTTGCAAATTTTATTAATTAGGGCTTATAATCATGTGAAACGATCACATAAATAGCTTGGAAGATATGAGGATTTAGGTGACAAATGACAACCTAAGAATCCTAAGACGAGTTAGGACTTATATTGTATAACAGAACCATACAAAGACCTAAAGAAAAGTTGAGGATTTATGTTGCATAAGTAAATAACCTCAAAATCCCATGGATTGTTATTTAATTCCAAAGAGTGATTTAGCTGTTGTAGACATATTTTGCTGTTGAGGATGACCATGCTGCCCACAATGCTAGCTCCAAGCTCCTCATTGCGACAAGTTTAGGTTATCTAATGTGTCAAGTTAAGATATCAAATCAAATGTCCCTATAGTGATTGTTATTTAAGTAAGAACCTTCTAGTATAATTAGTTATTTAAGAGTTATTAAAATTACATATTTATTTCAATTGCTTATTAGTGATAGGTATAATTAGTTATTTAAGAGTTATTAAAATTACATATTTATTTTAATTGCCTATTAGTGATAGATAAGCAAATTGAATTCCATTGTTGCGATTAAGTATTACTTTTTCTAAAATCTTAGTTTGTAGTTCTAATGTTACTCCCTGTGGGATCAATATCTAGGACTCCATTAGAGCCCTATATTACTTGAACGATACATATACTTGCGTTAATAAGTGTGACTTTACAATTATTAAATATTTTATACATCCATCTTTATCGAATCTATAACTGTTATTAAGTTTTTAGTGCAGTTGCTAAGAAATTAAATCTTTTAGCAGCAATATTAAATACTTATATTTTTAAGCATATATAAAGCCATTGTCAATTTTTTGGCGCCGTTGTCGGGGAGTAAACAAGAATCATAATTAGAGTAACAGACAAATTAGGATTATTAGAAAATTTTTACTTGAATTGCAACTTATTTTCATATTTAGTTAATTATTTTACTGTGTACTGATTATAAATTATATGCGTAAATTTGGGCCTGAAAATCTTATACCCTACGATTCAGAATTAGAACACACTCTTAGAAAAATTAAAATATTGAGAAGAGAACCTAGAAATACTGATATAATGGAAAACAACATGAACAATCAAGAAATAGAGAATGAACACCAACTTAGACCCCTACGAGATTATGCGATTCTACAGCAGATGAAATTCACTTATCTATCCAAAATCCTGATGTAGCTGCTAATTCATTTATCCTACAGCAGATGAAATTCACTTATCTATCCAAAATCCTGATGTAGCTGCTAATTCATTTGTGCTACAGCAGATGAAATTCACTTATCTATCCAAAATCCTGATGTAGCTGCTAATTCATTTGAACTTAAACCTGCAATTATCCAAATGGTACAAAATAATCAATTCGGAGGTACACCAAATGAAGATCTTAATTTACACATCGCTAGTTTTTTAGAACTGTGTGCTACCTTTAAATATGACAGAGTTTCAAACGATGTTGTTAGACTTAGACTTTTTCCTTTTTCACTTAGGGATAAGGCTAAGATGTGGTTAAATTCATTAGCACCAGGATCTATTAGAACTTGGGGAGAACTTTCACTGAAATTTCTATCCAAATATTTCCCTCCATCCAAAACTGTTAAACTTAGAAATGACATAACATCGTTCTGTAAAATTGATGGAGAGTCAATATACAAAGCTTGAGAGATTTAAAGATCTTCTTTGGAAATGCCCTCATCATTCGTTATTAGATTGTTGATAATTCAAACTTTTTATAATGGATTAGTGGGATCACTTAGATCGATTATAGATGCTGCGGTTGGTGGTTCTTTAATGTCAAAACCTTTTGACGAGGCTTATTCGTTAATAGAAGAGATGGTTACCAACAATTTTCAATGGCCCTTTGAAAGGGTAAGTCCTAAAAGAGTGGCCAGTTTCCATGTTTCTGATGCAATATCTATGTTAGCTTTGCAGATTACTGCAATATCAAAGAAATTAAATCATTATGGGATGAATTATTCTCCAACGCCTCTATGATGGAAGAGAATTCATCTGGCAATTTATGGATGTTCAACCTTTATATGAGACTTTAAATGCTTTGAATAGATCGAACAACCCTTATTCGAACTATTATAACCCATGTTGGAAGAATCATCCAAATTTTAATTGGAATAACAATTCTTCTACAAATCAACAATGGGCAAACAACCCAGTGAACCTATTAGGAAATTCATCCAACCAAGGAAATGTTAACTATAGACCTTCGTATCCCAGGATTTAACAGTAACATTCAAATTTTAAAAAAAAAGAAGCTGTCTATGGAAGAGCTGATATTAAACATGGGTCAACAATTACAGAATCAAAGAAATCAATTACAAAATCAAGGAACTGTTATTAAGAATATTGAAAATCAATTAGGACATATCGCTACTATGCTTAGCAACCGAACATTGGGAATATTTCCTAATACTTTGGAACCAAATCCTAAAGATCAAGGAAAAAAACAGATAAAGGAGATTCGATTATGAAGTGGCAAAGAATTGGAAACAAGAGTACAGGAAGAAATGGAAACTGAAAAAAAGAAAGTGGATACCGACAAAGAAAATGATCATGAGTGGAAAATTAGAATATCCACTTACACCAATGAAAATTACTGGGGGGAAACCTCCACCACCTTTTCCTCAAAGATTGAAGCAACACAGATAAAATAAACAATTTTTCAAATTTTTAGAAATTCTTAAGAAGTTAACGGTAAATATTCCCTTCGTAGAAGCTTTAGAGTAAATGCCCAATTATGTGAAATTTATGAAATATATTCTGAACAAGAAAATGAAGTTCATGAATAATGAGACGGTTGCACTTAGCAAAGAGTGTAGTATAATTATTCAAAAAAAGCTTCCTAAAAAATTAAAGATCTTGGCAGTTTCACTATACCGTGTGTTATTGGTGAAAAATTTTATCGAAAAGCTTTATGTGATTTGGGATCCAACATTAATCTTATGCTTCTATCAATTTTCAAAAGATTAGGATTAGGAGAAGTCTCACCTACTTCTGTAACTCTTCAGTTAGCGGATCGTTCAGTTACATATCCAAAGGGAGTTATAGAAGATGTATTAGTAAAAGTGATAAATTTATCTTTCCTGTGGATTTCATTGCTTTAGATACGGAGGTAGATAAAGAAATACCTATCATTTTAGGGAGACCATTTTTAGCTACTGGAAAATCTATGATAGATGTTCAAAAAGGAGAATTAACTATGAGAGTTAACGATCAAGAAGTGACTTTTAACATTGCAAAATCAATGAAATACCTTATTGCTGAAAGATATAATGAATGTTTTCGCATGGAAATTAGTGAACATCTATTGAATAAACATTTTAAAGAACATTTCAAAGAGAAAGAACAATTTGAAGTTAGTGATGAAGTTACTTTGGAAGAATTAGAAAATGAAGAATTAGATTATGTTTAGGAAAGATTTGAGATGCTGGATATTATAGAGAATTCTGATAAGAATCTAGTTCTGTCAATTATAAAACCACCTGAACTTGAGTTGAAAAAATTGCTGAGCCATTTGAAGTATATGTTTCTGGGAAACTCATCTACATTACCTGCTATTATATCGTCAGAATTAAATGATTTGCAAGAGCAAAGACTGTTAGATACATTAAAAATATATAAGAAATCTTTTGGTTGGACCTTAGTTGATATTAAGGGAATCAGTCATTCGATCTATATGCACAAAATTATATTAGATGAACAATATAAACCGAGAGTTGATCCACAAAGGAGATTAAATCCAATGATGAAAGAAGTAGTTAAGAAGGAAATTTTAAAATGGTTAGACACTAGAATTATATATCCTATTTAAGATAGTGTGTGGGTAAGTCCAATTCATTGTGTTCCTAAGAAAGGAGGAGTGACTATTGATACACAATAAAATAATGAATTAATAGCTATCAGACAAGTTACCGGGTGGCGTATTTGCATTACTTATAGAAAATTAAACACTGCCACCAGGAAAGATCACTTCCCTTTACCCTTTTTAGACCAAATAGTAGATAGACTTGCTGGGCACAAATATTTTTATTTTTTAGATGGATATACCGGTTACCATCAAATTCATATTGCTCCTGAGGATCAAGAAAAGATAACCTTTACTAGTCCTTTTAGAACTTTTGCTTTTCAAAGAATGCATTTTGGATTATGTAATGCACTTGCAACATTCCAGAGATGTATGATGTTTATATTTAGTAAGTTAATTGATGATGGATTGAAAGTATTTATGGATGATTTCTCCGTATTTGGGACATCATTTGATGCATGCTTAAATTATCTTGAAAAAGTTTTAGAGTTATGCGAAAGAACTAATTTGGTTCTAAATTGGGAGAAATGTCAATTTATGGTTGCAGGAGGAACTATTTTAGGGCATAAAATTTTGAAAGATGGTATGGAAGCAGACCCTGCAAAAATTCAAGTTATATCTAAACTAACACCTCCTACTAATGTAAGAGAGGTTAGGAGTTTTCTTGGACATGTTGGATTTTACAGGCGTTTTATTAAAGATTTTTCAAAAATTACCAAACCTCTATGCCAACTTTTAGAAAAGGACAAGAAATTTGAATTTACTGAAAGCTGTTTAAATGTCTTTGAGTTATTAAAGAAAAAATTAATCATAGCCCTTATTATAGTTTCACCTAATTGGGAGAAACCATTTGAACTGATGTGTGATGCTAGTGATTATGCTATTGGAGCTGTCCTTCGACAAAGATATGAAAAGATTTTTAAAGTTATATACTACATTAGTAAAACTCTTAATGATGCACAAATTAACTATAATGTTACTGAAAAAGAGTTACTGACAACTGTATATGCTTTAGACAAATTTAGATCTTATTTAATTGGAGCTAAATGTGTTGTGCACACTGATCACGTTATTAAATATCTAATGCAAAAGAAGGATGCCAAACCAAGGTTAATTAGATGGATACTTTTGATGAATTTAGATCGTATTTAATTGGAGCTAAATGTATTGTGCATACTGATCACTCTGCTATTAAATATCTTTAGATCTTATTTAATTGGAGCTAAATGTGTTGTGCATAATGATCACTCTGTTATTAAATATTTGATGCGGCTAAATGTGTTGTGCATACTGATCACTCTGCTATTAAATATCTGATGCAAAAGAAGGATAAGCTAAATTTGTTGTGCATACTGATCACTCTGCTATTAAATATCTGATGCAAAAGAAGGATGTTGTTGTGCCCACTGATCACTCTGCTATTAAATATCTAATGCAAAAGAAGGATGTCAAACCAATGTGTGCATAAATTGTGTATGCTTTAGAAAAATTTAGATCTTATTTAATTAGGACTAAATGTGTTGTGCACACTGGACTCTGCTATTAAATATCTGATGCAAAAGAAGGATGCCAAACCAAGGTTAATTAGATGGATATTATTGAAGAATTTGATCTTATGGTTATTGATAGAAAGGGAACTGATAATCAAATTGCTGATCATTTGACGATATTAGAAAATCAAGAATTATTCGACACTGATAATGAAATTACAAACAGTTTCCCTGATGAACAACTTTATAATATTAATGAGTGGAAAATACCATGGTATGCTGATATTGTTAATTATATTGTAAGCGATATTTTGCCAACTATGCTGACATTGCAACAACAAAGAAAATTCATTCATGATGCGAAAGCATATTTTTTGGATGAGCCTTATTTATATAAACAATGTAAAGATCTTATTATGAGGAGATGTGTACCTTATGAAGAAACTGAGCCGATCATTCAGAAATGTCAAGATTCTGAATTTGGAGGACATTTTGAGATTGATAAAACTGCTTATAAATTTTACACGCTGGATTTTATTGANACTCTAGGGTTGAGTTTAAAGCCAGCCACAAACCCATGATTAAGCTTGATATTTATCTCATGGGTAAATTTTTAAAACAAATTCTTAAAGGGATAATAAAGAGGTTAAATCAAGGTACTTGCCATAACACATGTCCATACACTATGGTGCCATTTTTACTGAGCATCATACGCTTTAACCATGATCCAACCCTTGGTTAGCCACCTTAACCCAAGCTAAAATCCAAAAAC
>JXCR01141774.1:146131-160913 GCA_002079205.1 Phalaenopsis hybrid cultivar | reverse complement strand
TCGCTAGTTTTTTAGAACTGTGTGCTACCTTTAAATATGACAGAGTTTCAAACGATGTTGTTAGACTTAGACTTTTTCCTTTTTCACTTAGGGATAAGGCTAAGATGTGGTTAAATTCATTAGCACCAGGATCTATTAGAACTTGGGGAGAACTTTCACTGAAATTTCTATCCAAATATTTCCCTCCATCCAAAACTGTTAAACTTAGAAATGACATAACATCGTTCTGTAAAATTGATGGAGAGTCAATATACAAAGCTTGAGAGATTTAAAGATCTTCTTTGGAAATGCCCTCATCATTCGTTATTAGATTGTTGATAATTCAAACTTTTTATAATGGATTAGTGGATCACTTAGATCGATTATAGATGCTGCGGTTGGTGGTTCTTTAATGTCAAAACCTTTTGACGAGGCTTATTCGTTAATAGAAGAGATGGTTACCAACAATTTTCAATGGCCCTTTGAAAGGGTAAGTCCTAAAAGAGTGGCCAGTTTCCATGTTTCTGATGCAATATCTATGTTAGCTTTGCAGATTACTGCAATATCAAAGAAATTAAATCATTATGGGATGAATTATTCTCCAACGCCTCTATGATGGAAGAGAATTCATCTGGCAATTTATGGATGTTCAACCTTTATATGAGACTTTAAATGCTTTGAATAGATCGAACAACCCTTATTCGAACTATTATAACCCATGTTGGAAGAATCATCCAAATTTTAATTGGAATAACAATTCTTCTACAAATCAACAATGGGCAAACAACCCAGTGAACCTATTAGGAAATTCATCCAACCAAGGAAATGTTAACTATAGACCTTCGTATCCCAGGATTTAACAGTAACATTCAAATTTTAAAAAAAAAGAAGCTGTCTATGGAAGAGCTGATATTAAACATGGGTCAACAATTACAGAATCAAAGAAATCAATTACAAAATCAAGGAACTGTTATTAAGAATATTGAAAATCAATTAGGACATATCGCTACTATGCTTAGCAACCGAACATTGGGAATATTTCCTAATACTTTGGAACCAAATCCTAAAGATCAAGGAAAAAAACAGATAAAGGAGATTCGATTATGAAGTGGCAAAGAATTGGAAACAAGAGTACAGGAAGAAATGGAAACTGAAAAAAAGAAAGTGGATACCGACAAAGAAAATGATCATGAGTGGAAAATTAGAATATCCACTTACACCAATGAAAATTACTGGGGGGAAACCTCCACCACCTTTTCCTCAAAGATTGAAGCAACACAGATAAAATAAACAATTTTTCAAATTTTTAGAAATTCTTAAGAAGTTAACGGTAAATATTCCCTTCGTAGAAGCTTTAGAGTAAATGCCCAATTATGTGAAATTTATGAAATATATTCTGAACAAGAAAATGAAGTTCATGAATAATGAGACGGTTGCACTTAGCAAAGAGTGTAGTATAATTATTCAAAAAAAGCTTCCTAAAAAATTAAAGATCTTGGCAGTTTCACTATACCGTGTGTTATTGGTGAAAAATTTTATCGAAAAGCTTTATGTGATTTGGGATCCAGCATTTAACTTTATGTATCGATGAAAAATTTTATGGAAGAGCTTTATGTGATTTGGGAGCCAGCATTAATCTTATGCCTATATCAATTTTCAAAAGACTAGGATTAGGAGAAGTCTCACCTACTTCTGTAACTCTTCAATTATCGCTTTATGTGATTTGGGAGCCAGTATTAACCTTATGCCTCTATCAATTTTCAAAAGACTAAGCTCTCACCTACTTCTGTAACTCTTCAATTAGCAGACCGATCAGTTACATATCCTAAGGGAGTTTTAGACCTTATGCCTCTATCAATTTTCAAAAGACTAGGATTAGGAGAAGTCTCACCTACTTCTGTAATCAATTAGCAAATTTTCAAAAGATTAGGATTAGGAGAAGTCTCACCTACTTCTGTAACTCTTTAGTTAGCAGATCGTTTTCAAAAGATTAGGATTAGGAGAAGTCTCACCTACTTCTGTAACTCTACAGTTAGCAGATTGTTCTTTCAAAAGATTAGGATTAGGAGAAGTCTCACCTACTTCTGTAACTCTACAGTTAGCGGATCTTTCTTTTATGGAAGAGCTTTATGCGATTTGGGAGCCAGCATTAATCTTATGCCTCTATCAATTTTCGTTTTATAGAAGAGCTTTATGTGATTTGGGAGCTAGCATTAATCTTATGCCTCTATCAATTTTTAAAAGGATTAGAGCTTTATGTGATTTGGGAGCCAGCATTAATCTTATGCCTCTATCAATTTTCAAAAGATTAGTTAGGAGAAGTCTCACCTACTTCTGTAACTCTTCAGTTAGCGGATCGTTCAGTTACATATCCAAAGGGAGTTATAGAAGATGTATTAGTAAAAGTGATAAATTTATCTTTCCTGTGGATTTCATTGCTTTAGATACGGAGGTAGATAAAGAAATACCTATCATTTTAGGGAGACCATTTTTAGCTACTGGAAAATCTATGATAGATGTTCAAAAAGGAGAATTAACTATGAGAGTTAACGATCAAGAAGTGACTTTTAACATTGCAAAATCAATGAAATACCTTATTGCTGAAAGATATAATGAATGTTTTCGCATGGAAATTAGTGAACATCTATTGAATAAACATTTTAAAGAACATTTCAAAGAGAAAGAACAATTTGAAGTTAGTGATGAAGTTACTTTGGAAGAATTAGAAAATGAAGAATTAGATTATGTTTAGGAAAGATTTGAGATGCTGGATATTATAGAGAATTCTGATAAGAATCTAGTTCTGTCAATTATAAAACCACCTGAACTTGAGTTGAAAAAATTGCTGAGCCATTTGAAGTATATGTTTCTGGGAAACTCATCTACATTACCTGCTATTATATCGTCAGAATTAAATGATTTGCAAGAGCAAAGACTGTTAGATACATTAAAAATATATAAGAAATCTTTTGGTTGGACCTTAGTTGATATTAAGGGAATCAGTCATTCGATCTATATGCACAAAATTATATTAGATGAACAATATAAACCGAGAGTTGATCCACAAAGGAGATTAAATCCAATGATGAAAGAAGTAGTTAAGAAGGAAATTTTAAAATGGTTAGACACTAGAATTATATATCCTATTTAAGATAGTGTGTGGGTAAGTCCAATTCATTGTGTTCCTAAGAAAGGAGGAGTGACTATTGATACACAATAAAATAATGAATTAATAGCTATCAGACAAGTTACCGGGTGGCGTATTTGCATTAATTATAGAAAATTAAACACTTCCACTGGAAAAGATCACTTCGCTTTACATATTTGCATTGATTATAGAAAATTAAACACTGCCACCAGGAAAGATCACTTCCCTTTCCCTTTCTTAGACCAAATAGTAGATAGACTTGTTGGGCACAAATATTTTTATTTTTTAGATGGATATACTAGACCAAATTTGGATAGACTTGCTGGGCACAAATATTTTTGCTTTTTAGATGGATATACCGGTTACCACCAAATTTCTATTGCTCCTGATATAGACTTGCTGGGCACAAATATTTTTATTTTTTAGATGGATATACCGGTTACCATCAAATTTTTATTGTAGACTTGTTGGGCACAAATATTTTTGCTTTTTAGATGGATATACCGGTTACCATCAAATTCCAATTGCTCACTGGGCACAAATATTTTTATTTTTTAGATGGATATACCGGTTACCATCAAATTCATATTGCTCCTGAGGATCAAGAAAAGATAACCTTTACTAGTCCTTTTAGAACTTTTGCTTTTCAAAGAATGCATTTTGGATTATGTAATGCACTTGCAACATTCCAGAGATGTATGATGTTTATATTTAGTAAGTTAATTGATGATGGATTGAAAGTATTTATGGATGATTTCTCCGTATTTGGGACATCATTTGATGCATGCTTAAATTATCTTGAAAAAGTTTTAGAGTTATGCGAAAGAACTAATTTGGTTCTAAATTGGGAGAAATGTCAATTTATGGTTGCAGGAGGAACTATTTTAGGGCATAAAATTTTGAAAGATGGTATGGAAGCAGACCCTGCAAAAATTCAAGTTATATCTAAACTAACACCTCCTACTAATGTAAGAGAGGTTAGGTGTTTTCTTGGACATGTTGGTTTTTACAGGTGTTTTATTAAAGATTTTTCANAAGAGTACAGACTAAATTAATACAGAAGCCCGCCGACGGCGCCATCAACCCCGCCGACACCGAGACCGGTGAATTGACAGTTATGTGGGTTCAAATGGCAATTTTTGACAGTTTTTGGGCAGGAATAGTCTTTTTAAACTTAAAAATTTGAATTTTGGTTCATATTTTCCCTTAAAAAATGAAGTGAAACTCTACCAATTTCATTCCTATGACGTCCAATTCTCCTGATAATCCCAGAATGCGAGTTTTCAATCGACGAAAGTTTATTAGTGTAGAAGCGCATCGAATCTTTAACAACTTATTGACGAAGAAAAGATTGGTCAAAGAATGAGGATTCGTGAATGGCATATTGAATAATCCCACGATGGATATTGAAGAAACGATAGTGCGGCGAAGATAGGAAGTTCTGTATTACACTACTGCCACCGTGGTGGTTCCTGTTGTAAAAGAATTTAATGCAAATTTACATGGGATCAACCAATGAGTTGTTTATGTGCGAGGAAGATGGATCACTTTCACTCCTGCACGAATCAACAAATTATAAATGATAGAGAATGTTCTTGTCTGTCACTATTCCAATTTCGTCCCACCGAGAAACCAGATGAATGAGATTTACCAATATTTAACGGACGAAACTGCCGACTGGGAAACAAGTGAAAATGTATATGTTAGTTTTTGTGCAACACTCCTGAATCCCATTTTGAAACATTGACACTTTTTCATTTCTAGTATGTTAGTTTTTCTGCAACACTCCTGAATCCTGTTTCTAAACATTGGCACTTTTTCATTTCTGCAAAACTGTTATCGACAATGATGATCGGTAAAGTTTCTAAAGAAAGTGTCATTTTGAATTACTGCATCCAAAGGGGACTGCCGATCGACGTTGGATCTATAATTGCGAAGTCAGTTTTGGGCCTGATCATTCATGGATCAACTTATGAGCTTGGACACCCCTCCACAATTTTCTCACTTTGAAGTCAGTTCCAAGTGTCCTATGAAAATTGGGAAAATGTACTGCTACCTTGGAAGCCTTTGGATCCAACTTAAAGATTCCCAGTTTTTGAAGATGAAAATGACATGGTCATTATAGTAGATCAAGCGTCTCAGAATTCACTGCCCGTTCAGCCCTTAGTCATAAGTCTTTGGTGATCCTGCACCGAATCAAGAAATTGGAAAAGGAGGTACAAAATGTCATGAATGCGATTAATAATATCTCTGATTTCTTTGATCATCTGGACTGGAGGATGAAAGAACATTTTGAGCACTCTGGACATTTGGAAGATGGTTTGATACAACTGATGAGGAGGATGAAATTGATTGAGGAGGATTCTACTGAAGAATTCCCATTCCGTTCCTTCTACAACCTCTTCGTTCATGTGCAATCAAAGGGTGATCTCAGAGGAAAATCGAGTACCGAGTCTGAGGATTAGTAGATTTATATCATTACTTATCTGTCTATCTATGTATTTTGATTGGAACTTTGTATTTGTTTTGCTTCAGAATTATGTTTTTAGATCTCTGTATAGTTGAAACTAAGCATAGGATGTTTTGTTTTCAGCGTTTTGAGTGTTGTGGCTTGGATTGCGACGCTGAATTAATGTATTGAGGTTGAGAAATATAGAATTATGCTTATAGATCTCTGTATAGTTGAGACTAAGCATAGGATGTTATGTTTTCAGCTTTAGAATTATGTTTATAGATCTCTGTATAGTTGAGACTAAGCATAGAATGTTTTGTTTTCAGCAATTTGAGTGTTGTGACTTATGACGCTGAAATTAATGTATTGAGGTTGAGAAAATACCAAACTTAGGTGTGTTATGTAACATATATTGTACATCTTGGAATTTATATATAAATGTGATGTTTTGTCTTGTTAAAGTTTATATGTGCTAAGTACATCATTTAGTTATTTACAATTATGTCTATAATGATTAAAGGGATGTTGTTTAGGCTTGGAATTGATTGAAATCGCAAAAATCTAGAATTTGGACAAAATCAATGGAGCCCGCCGACAGCGCCCTCGACGCCGCTGACGGCAAGGTTTTCCCGAGACTTAGGATTTAAATTCCAATTGAGCGCGCCGACGGCGAGCTCACAAAAAACACATTTAATCGTGATTTTGACCAGTCAACTGCCACTGTTCATCATCCCCTTCCTCCTAAAAATGTCATTTTCGACCTAGGGCTTGAGAGATCTTAGATTAGGAGGCGATTTCAAGGATTTTTGACACTGAATTTGATCATCTCAAGGTAAGAGCTTCACTCCAAGCTNAGCATAGGATGTTTTGTTTTTAGCATTTTGAGTGTTGTGGCTTGGATTGTGACGCTGAATTAATGTATTGAGCTTGAGAAAATACCAAACTTAGGTGTGTTATGTAACGTATATTGTACCACTTGAAATTTATATATAAATGTGATGTTTTGTGTTGTGAAAGTTTATATGTACTACGTACATCATTTAGTTATTTAAAGTTATGTCTATAATGATTAAATGGATGTCGTTTAGGGTTGGAATTGATCAAATTTGCAACAAATCTGGAATTTGGACAAAATCAATAGAGCCCGCCGACGGCGCCCTCGACCACGCTGATGGCAAGTTTTTCTCAAGGCTTAGGATTTAAATTCCAATTGAGCACGTCGACGATGCCATCGACCCTGCCGATGGTGAGCTCACGAAAAACACCTTTAACTACGATTTTGACCAGTCAACCGCCACTGTTCATCATCCTCTTCCTCCTAAAAATGCCTTTTTTGACCTAGGGCTTGAGAGATCTTGGATTANATATATATATATATATATATATTAATGGAAGGAGCACTGCTCCAACTATATTAGAGGAAAAGACATAAAAAGATACAAGCAAGGGGACCCTTGAAAGGTACAGGGTGAGCCCCTAAAAAAACTTATGAAAGATTTGATCTAACAAAAGGTAGGGGTAACAGATCCCCTTCTAAAAGTAAATGCAATGGAGAGTTAACGAATTTGCTAATCAGAGTGTGGTTAGTGTGGAGCCCCATTCTAGAAAGCCATTTTGCAGGCCTATTACCTTCCCTATGGATATGGGAAACAAAAAACTGAATACCTTCCCCCATATGCTGAATTTCCTTAATTAAGTATATCAGGTGCCAAGGGCTGTCTTTAGCCCCATTCATAATGTCTACTAAGATACTAGAATTAGATTCCACCCAGAGGCGATGAAAACCAAATCTGTTGGCAAGAAGGTGGCCCAATATAAAGCCAGAGTTTTAGCTTCTAAAGGATCTCTGACAAAGATAGGAGACTGAAAGAAGAGAAAGAAATCACCTCTACAATCCCTAAAAATATCTCTCATACCAGCACGGGGATAAAAGAAACTACCATCAATATTAACCTTGACCCATCCTTGCTGTGGAGGTAGCCACTTCACCAGAATAGGCATAACAAGAGTGAAGGTATCTTGAGCACCATGAGGAAAAATATGAGGGAAATTCTTAAACTTACTGAGTTTTTGTACATAAGCAAAACAGTGATTAGCCACTTTTCTCCCCAAAATTTAGCTTCCTCAAACTTCATTTTGTTCCTTGCCATCCATACAAACCAAGACACAATGCAAGGCATCACAAAAAAAGTTTGCTATTCAGCCAATCATGCCAGTACTAAAAAAAATCCCCCAAAGACAGGTTCAGAACTGATGACATAGCCTGATTTAAGAAAGTCTCCCAAATCAGCTGCACAGTGGAACATTTGAAGAAAAGATTATTCACAGATTCCTCCTCCTTTTTACACAAAACACACCATGAAAAACCCCTTAGACCTTTCAAATTCAGAATATCATCAGTAGGGAGGAGTTTATGGAATAGTCTCCAACAGAAAAAAGACATAGATTGTGATGAAAATTTGCTCCACACTCTAGTACCCCATTCCACCCCTATTGAGGGAAACAAACCTCTCCAATGAAAGTAGAAATAGTTTGTGATTGTCCCTTTTTTATCACAACTCTATCCTTTCTTGCAGGTTCAATGAGATTCTCTAAATACTAGAGATCTGAGATGGTTCACAAACAGCTTGGAGTACATCAAGATTCCAACTCTCATTCACCAAAAAATCAGCCACTTGAGTAGAATCATTAGACATATATGAGGATCCAGTACCAATATCCCCATCCACAAGCCAAATATTGGGCCAGAAGTTAACTTTACCCTCCCTCACATCCCATATGAAAATTCTTTCAGCCTCAGCCCTTACTTTTAACATATTGGCCCACATAATGGAATCACCCAATTTCCTTTGAGCTTGATTGGGGTGGATGTGTTTGAAATATTTACCCATCATAAATCTAGCCCAAAAAGAATCTTAAGATCTAAATTTTATCCAAAGTTTACAAAAATTTACATGTATAAGATGAGAAAAGCTTTTGAATCCCAGGTCCCCAAATTTAGTAGCATTACAGGCCTTAGTCCAGCTAGTCCAATGCAATTGTTTCCTTTGTCCAAACCACAGGAAACGATTAAAAATTCTATCCAAACTCTTTTGTGTAGATTTCTTCATTATTGTCATTTATAACAAATAAGCAGGGAGAGAAGATAAAACACTTTTGAGTAGAGTGGCTCTTCTTCCATTAGACAAATAAGAATAGACCCAAATTGGAGTTTGTCTTGGATTCTCTCCACAATATGATCAAATTGAATTTGTTTTGTTCTGATTTTAATAAGAAAAGCACCTAGATATTTGATTGGAAGTTGCCTGCCACTAAAGCCAGTGAAATCAAAAATCCAATTTTTCATAGCAGGCTTAACATTATGACCGAAGACAAGCACACATTTCTGGGTATTCAAAACCATGTCAGAGCTTCTTTGGAACTGTTCAAAGCATTTAAGAATAGATCTAACATCAAGCTTAGTAGCTTTAGAAAACACAATAATATCATCAGCAAAGGAAAGATGGTTAATAAGCATATTAGATCTGTGACTGTATAAAGAGTGTGGTTCTTCAACAGCAATCTTATTCAACAATCTAGAAAGATAATCAAGAGCAAGAATAAAGATTGAAGGAGAGAGAGGATCACCTTGCTTAATGCCTCTGGAAGCACTGAAAAATCCATGGGAACAGCCATTAACAAATACTAATTGATGATTATTAGCCAGCCATCTACCAACAATATAGATGATGGAAAGAGAAAAGCCTCTGACAGTGAGAACCTCCTCAATAAAGTCCTAGTTAATAGTGTCATAAGCCTTCTTCATGTCCAATTTGAAAATGATATTTCCTCTTCTGCACTGTCTATCCAGATCCAAAACTAGCTCCTGAGCTAAAAGAACATTGTCCACTATGCTTCTTCCTTGTACAAAAGCAGTTTGGTTTTCACTGACAATCTGGCTGAGATGAGGTTGTAATCTGCTTGCAATGATTTTGATAATATCCTTATAGATGACAGAAGTCAAGTTGATAGGTCTGAAATGTTCCCATTTAAAGTTTGCATTATCCTTAGGTATCAAGGTTAAAGTAGAGGAAGTGAAATACTTTGGTAGGTCACAACCCCAAAAGAAACTTTGTATAACCACTATGATATCTATCTTAATAATAGTACAAGCTTTCTTATAAAAATCAACTTTGAAACCATCAGGCCCAACCACTTTTGAACTACCAATTGAAGATAAAGGCACCCAAATTTCCTTCTCATCAGGGATCGCAGTAAGTTCCAATGTTTTAGTAAAATCCACCTCCTTCCCAAAAACCTCATGTTGGATAGGACTTTCCATTAGAGGTTGAGTAAAAATTTCCTTGAAGTAATTCACAGCTCTAGAGGCAATTATTTCAACATTATCAATCCAAACCTCATTATTATCAAGTATCTTATGAATAGTATTGCATTTTATCCTATAGTTAATACATGCATGGAAAAAATTAGAATTCCTGTCACCCTCAAAGAATTTAACCTTAACATCTTTCTGTGCATAGAATTCTTCCTGCATTGAGATGATTTCCATTAACTCTTCATTAGCTCTAAATAAATTAGTACTCACCTCATGATTTATTTCAAGTATGTGCTCCCACTTAAGCACAGATTCTTCAGTAGCCTTCACTCTAGCATTTACATCACCAACCACACTCCAATTCCATTGAGATAGTTGTTTTCCCATTTTCTTGTGTAGCATCCAGACCTTGATCCAAGGATTCAGATGATAGCAATCTTGCCAAGCTAAAGCAACTTGATTGAGAAAATCACTATTCAAAGACCACATGTTCAGGTACCTGAAAGAGGATCTATTTTTAGTAGGGGATGCAACAATTGTAATCAACAAAGGTCTGTGGTCTGAACCACACATATTTAGATGTTGTACAAAAGTATGGAGGATATCTTTCATCCAAATATCATGGACCTAAACTCTGTCTAATCTTTCCCAAACCTTCCCTCTCCTCCAGGTAAATTTGAGACCAAGAAATATCAAATCAAAAAGCCCAGCTTCCTAAATATTGTCATTAAAAGAACAAATCAGATTTAAATTATGAAGTATGCCCCCTTCTTTTCATTTGGGGAAGCCACACAGTTAAAATCTCCCCTCAAAATCATAAAAGAATTGAGATTGCTGCTAATATTCTACAGGTGACACCACAAATCATGCCTTGCCACAGCTGAGCAAACAACATAGATAAAAGTGGCCAGGCCACTAGACTCCCCCAAAGAGAATTTCAAGCGCAGGAACTGCTCATTTTCCCTGATAATAGAACAATGAAGCTAATTTCTACAAAATACCCAAATTTTATTACTCATATTAGAGAAAAATTGAAAACCATAGAACTTTTGAATGATTTTCTGAATATGTTTAGACACCATAGGTTCCATAATAGCAATAATCCAGAATTTATGCATCCTATTGAGATTTAGGATTTTGTTAAGGGATCTAGGATGAGCCAATCCCCTAACATTCTAGCATAGAAATTTCATCATTCAAAGGAGATGGATTGCCCCCTCCTTCTAGTTCTAACCCCACTAATAGCCTGCTGAGAGGAGCCCTCCCCCCTGTGGAGTGAATAAGTGTCAAGTTCTTTAGTTCTTGTGCAGTTTTATTTTGCTTTTTAGATTTCTGTACCTACCAGCCTTCTTCTAAAGCTACATTCATCTGATTTATTAAAATGTCATCCACAGAAAATTCCCCTTGAGGCGCCAACTCCACCTTAAGAGTCCCCTCCACAATAGGTTGTGTTGCCAACAACTGATTATTTACCACCTCTTCACTGATCACAGTTTCAAAAATAAAATTTAGAGGTTGCACCACTAAGGTTTCCTTCTCAAAAGAGTTATCACCAATCACAGTATCCCAATTAGTAGTGTTCAATTCATTCTTGACTGGATTGGAACCTTAGTGGTGCAATTAGTAGTGTTCAATTCATTTCTGACTGATCACAGTTTCAGCAATAAAATTTGGAGGTTTCACCACTAAGGTTTCCTTCTCAACAGAATTATCACCAATCACAGCATCCCAATTAGTAATGTTCAATTCATTCCATATTTTAATTCTTAAGCCTAGGAATTTTGAATCAGATAGGAACAATAGGTAATTCCTTGCTATGATCAAAATCTGGAGTCCATTTAAGTAACTTCATAGCAATCCCTTCAATCAATATTGATTATTTGGAGAACAGCCTAACATAATTCTCATCTATGGATAAGGTAATCAGAATGTGTCGACCATTCAGTAAACCTACCCTCCAAGCTCCATTGAATTTCAAACTGTCAAAGAATTTTCTAATGGATTCCATCTTGGGGTGACCCAACTGAAACTTTCCTATAAGAGAGAACTTGCAGTTTTCTATTAAACCTTGAATGTCCTCTTCAGAATAAAAAATAGCCAATTTTCCCCTTTGTTGATAATAGGCTTAAACAGTGGATCAACAACATCATGGTAGGTTTGAGGAAAGACTAAATCATCATAATTTTTTATGGTATCAAAACCCTTCCCCACAATGTTAGCAAAAGTGGCTTTTGACCACTGGATATTAGTAGCCATATCCAAAGTATTTGGATCAGCCATCAGTAACCAGAGAACAAAGTGCAAAAATCCAAATAGATGATTGATACAAGCCAGTAACCACCCAGAGAAACTGAAAGATCCAACAAAAGTGCAAAGGTAAAAGAAAAACACAAGTCACAAGTGTAGAAACTAGAACCAGCAAACAACAAAGAAGAATCTACAACAAAAATTCCAAAAAAGCCCCAACTCCAAGAGCCCGGGAAGAGTAGAAATCACTAATGTAGAAACAGAACCAGTAAGCAGCAAAGAAGAAACCACAGCAGCAGTTCCACAAAAGCCCCCACTTAATAGAACAATAAGATTTGCAAACCAAAAGCTTGTAAAGAGGAGAAAGCCTAGCAAACACAAAAGAGAGTGTAGAGAACACTTCAAAACCCAGCAAACAGAAAGACTAATCCATGAAACTTAAAGATCAGCTACCCATTCTTCACAGTATCCATCCATTTTATAGAAACCCTAGCAGAGCACAGGTAAACCCAGCCGCNCCGAAAAATTTGAGAATGTGAAGAAAATTTGGGAAGAAATTCATGGATCTTATTGTTGAACTCTTAGAATTATTATTGGAAGCCATGGTTTACATATTTGAAATAATTTTTGAAATTTTTTATAATTTGATTAGATTAAAATAGCTCCACGACAAAAGAGAAGAGTTGTGTTTGACGAGTCTCGCTTCGTCAATGCGATGGCTCAAATTACTTCCATATTTAAAGGAAAGAAGTGCATACAAGATTGAGTTTTTGAAAGTCCGGGAGGATAAATCAAACAAGTTATTGCCGAGCGGAGGTGGGAAAACTTTTGTTACACCACCAAAAAAGCTGATGTAAATGTTGTGAAGGAGTTATACGCCAATGTGATTTATTCTGATGACAGAATCGTTCAAGTACGTGGATTCCCTGTTGAGTTTACTGCAACCCGCATCAACACTTTTTATGAAGTCCAAGACTATTATTTCCCTGTTGAGTTTACCGCTGCCCGCATCAACACTTTTTACAAAGTCCCAGACTCTTATATAATTCCCTGTTGAGTTTACTGCCGCCCGCATCAACACTTTTTATGAGGTCCCAGACTCTTATAGCTGCCAATATGAATCCTTTAGTACGATGGGGCCCCCTCAATAATGTGATCAACTTTCTCACTGATGGGAAAGGAACATGGAAGATAAAGCAAACACCTTTTACGAAGTCCCAGACTCTTATAGCTGTCATTATGAATCCTTTAGTACGATGGAATCCCTTCAATGATGTGATCAACTTTCTCACTGATGGGAAAGAAACATGGAAGATAAAGCAGCGAGAAAGGGTAAATTTTTCTGCTTTCATGTTGAATGCCACCTCTAAGGCATGACACTATTTCATTTCCTCTACTCTATTACCGATCTATCATCATAGTGAAGTAACTAGAGATGGAGCTATTCTGAATTTCTGTATTCAAAATAGTAGAACTATAAACGTGGGGAGAATAATTAAGAATATATTGACTACGACAAGGAGTGTACATCCTGGTGCAAACTTTCTGGAGTAGAATTTGGAGATGAAGAATGAGTTTATCCTATGAAACCCATTAGGAAAGCTAATTTGAAGACTTATGAATCCCATGAGAAATGGAGAACTAGGAGTAGAAGTCAATAATCTTCTACTAGTAGAGATGTCCCCTCTACAAGTTATGACCTTCCACCTTCTAGTTCCCCTACCCTCTCTGATTTGATGAATGAGTTGACCTTGCAGCGGAAGAGCATAGAATTGATAAGTGAAAGGATTGGAGGTTTAGAACGTCGACACGATTATGATAGTGAGTACCTTTAGAGGCATTCAAATTTGAGGTAGCCTATTATGAAGCTCAGGCCCGACACTACAGAGGAGAGCCTGATGTTACGTTTTCTGAATGCCCCTGATATACTCAGTATCAACTCAATCCAACTGCTGATCAAAAGCGATGAAGATTTAGCTTGGGATTTTGATATAGAATGATATTGATGTACTTATGTTTGTATTTTTATTTTATGTAATCTTTTTGTAATAGAAATGGATGTTTATGTATTTAGACTTTCATTTTGTATACTTGGATAACCTTAAATTTTTATAATATTAGTGTTATTGTTAAATGTGCATTTGTAGTTCAATAGATATTGAGTAGAATTGTGGATTGTAATGTGATTTTTGTTTCGCATTTTAAAGTTTTAATTTTTTAGTATTATGATTTTGTTAGGAAATGTTGTGCTTGTCTTAGTTTGATACTTATTTCAAAATTTCATTACCCAAAAACTCCTCTAATGATTTATATGTGTAGAAAGCTCCTAATTTCATAGACCAGGTGAAGTAAGAATTTAAGAAGGCCTGCAGAAATTTCAGAATGATAAAGATGCCTACAATATTGAGGTATGATTTATATTTATAATTTTTCCTTTCCACCTATATTATTTCATATTTAAAAATTTAAGTTTGGGGGAGGGAATGAAAAAATTAACTATTAGATGTCCTCTATTTTAATATTTTCAAAAATTATTTATATGATTTGATGTAGTGAATTTAATTCAGGTGACTATATTTTTATAACTATTTAAATATTATAGTAGATTTAAAGAAATATTTTTGTAATGAAAATTAATTTT
>JXCR01141774.1:112183-144597 GCA_002079205.1 Phalaenopsis hybrid cultivar | reverse complement strand
AACTAAAGTGAAGATTACATCCAAGATTCAGGGAGGTCAAAACCCTTGGAACTTGGGTGCAAATAAATAGGGAAATAATATTATCGGGCGTAGAATTAGAGGTTTTAGAGTGACAGACTAAAATCCCCAATTTGGTCCTATCGTTTGGGTGCTAAAGTGTAGATGTTAGCCCTCGGGTGAGGGGAACGTGGGAGCTCCGAAGTGAGAGCCGGTATCCTCCCAGCCTAGCCGCAGATTCAGTAAACAGACATAGGATTAGTCAATGTTCTTTATGCCTGGACCAAAGGGTAAAGAATAAGTATGCTCCTATTTGACACAATATAAATTGAACTAATTCATTTTATTCATTCACTATAATTTCTTGACAAGGAGAAGGATGCTTTCTTATATATTGAATATCACAATTAAACCATACTTAATATCATTAGTTATTTATTAGTTATTAAAATTATCTATTTATTTCAATTCCCTATTAATGACAGATAAGCAAATTGAACGTCGTTGTTGTGATTAAAGTATTGTTTTTCTAAAGTCTTAGTCCGTAATTCTAAACTACTCCCTGTGTGATCGATATCTAGAACTCTATTAGAGCCATATATTACTTGAGCGATATGTATACTTGCGTTGTTAAGTGTGACTTTACAATTATTGAATATTTAATACGTCAATATTTATCTTATATTTATTGCATATATAAAGTCGTTGTCAGCTACCCACAAATCGTTTGAGTGAAGTGACTCGAGGTTGAGCAACCTTGAGCTATTGCATTCAACAATTTAAGCCTATTGATATTGGAGCTTTGATTCATGGAGTTATTACCGGTTTTGTCGTTGTTGCTACTACTGCAGGTTTGTGATTCACATCCTTGATCTTTTCTTTATACGAGTAAGCTAGAGTTAGATTTGACAGCTGGGAGGAGATCTTACAGCCATTAAATCCCATTACTAGTGTAAATGTGAAGTTTATTCACATCATTCTATTTTTGGATGGAGGGGTGGATTCTCTAGTAGTTCTGCTGCTTTGATGTCATGAGCTTCTACTTCACATGCTTCTACATCACGAGGTTCGACTTCTGGATCTGATTCTCAGACACAGTTTTTACAAAGGATTTTGAATAATGTCATTTATACCAATGAAAAGGTATCAAACTTAGAACATTTTTTTGAGCAAATAGATGGGTATATGAAGATACGTAGTGATTATGATGGTGAATTCAACTTAGCTATGGAAAACCTTATGAGAGGTAACCACGATGTTGTATTTCCTCAGTACCCTAGATATCCACCATATGAGCCTACAACTTTTTGGCGTAATGACGATAGTGATAAAGAGGAGAATGATAATTAGTTTAAATTTTTAATTTTGATTGATGTTTTTAGTGTATGAGTTGTTATGAACTGTTGTTAGTGTAGTTGTTATGTACTTTGTGTTTTGTTTTTAGTTGTTATTGTTGAGACTGCTATGTTTTGTTTCGCACATCTACTGTGATGTATGTGAGTTTATTGAGTAGATATTTTTTTTAGTGGTAATAATTGTGATAATTGTTTTGTTTAATGTGTTTAGTTAATCTATGCTGAACTTAATTCTCGATCTTAGGAAGGTTAAGAGTCTAGCTAACTTTTTACTTTTATAAACTGCATGTCTAAAATTTTCAATTCACTACCAGCTATTTTTCTTTATGTTACAGTCATGTATGTTTGTTAGTGTGTTATTTTTCTTTTATTTTGTACTCCACTACATAGAAGTTTTATGAATCTCTATATGTTAAGAAAATTAAAATTTGATCAATTTAAAATTTTTACTCTTGTTTTAATTTTTGTCCTTGCATATTTAGAATATGAAAATTCCTACAAGCATGTTTTTTTTAGTTTTTATTTCTGCCAATATTTATATGAAGCTAAAATGTTTTATTTTTAATAAAAATTTAAGTTTGGGGGAGGGCTAAAAATTTTTCTTAAGAACTTAAAAATTTATCTGTTCTTAAATGTACTTCAAATAAATTTGAATTTGATTTGAAGAAAATGATTATGTATATGAAGTTATATTAGAGAAGTAAAATTTTAATATAGAAATGAGTAGGAGAATTTAGTTAAAATTTATAGTAATTAAGAAAAACTTAAAGTTAAAAAATTTTAGTGTAGAAAATGCTAAATATAGTGTAACTATCTTTAGTAGGAAAAATTGTATTTTTAAAATATTTAGAAGATTTAGATTTTTATTTTCAAAACTTAAAATTCTTTTATTGAAATTAAACTATTATTATGTTTTTAAGTGAAGGAAAAATACCGACTCTTTGCTTTAGGAAAGGAAGAGTGGGATTTAAAATCATTAAGGACATATCTAGATATAATAATCCTTGCCTGAAAAAGTAAAAGAAAAAAAGGAGAGAAAGAAAAAGAAAAAGAAAAAAAAAGATTGAAAGAAAAAGAAAAAGAAACAAAAAAGAAAAAGAAGAGAAAAATAAAAAGAAAATGAAAAAAAAAAGTTGAAAAAGGGAGGAGAACCTTGAGAATTAGTGTCTAACGAAAAATTGGTTTCACGTCTGATCTTTTTAAAGTATAAGATATGAGAAACTCTTAAGCTTAAGGATATAATATAGTAGGTAAAATTATGCTTAGTAAAAATTTTTAAGTAGAGAAAATAAAATACCAAAACTCTATTTTTGGAGAATCTATAATATATCTGAATTAGATAGAAACTCATATTATCATATTTATTAATATTAAAAAATTCTAAACTCTAAGTTTGTCTCATTTACTAATATTTTTTTAAAATTGGACTATTATATTTCTATATCAAAATTTTGGTAACTCCTAAAGAAACTCATTTACATCATCTAATTATGTTGGTTTTTAAAGATTGAAAGGCCACTTGAGGACAAGTAACATTTTAAGTTTGGGAAAATTTTGATACACTTAAAATATATAATATTTTATTCACATATTATACCTATTTTTGAGATATTACACTTTAATGAAAGATATTTGTGTGTTTTCTTTTAGGTACAATCAAATGGATTAAAAATGCTAAAATGAGTGAAAAAGGGTCAAATTTGGAGCAAAAATGAAGAAAGGTGCAGAAATGAACCGGGTGCCTGAGCGCTAGAGGCTCATGCCTAAGCGCCAGGTACCCCGCACATAAGTGCCAGAAATAGTTATTTGATGATTCATTGAATTTAGATGAATATTTTGAGAGGTGTTTGAACCAACCCTTGGTAAAAACGTGAGAAATTCATTCAATTGGCTTTTGAGGAGGCAACTTCTAAAAGATTCATTGAATGGAGACACATTTTGAAGGGACATCAAGGCAACTTTTGGACTTTTATTAATGAAGACTTGGATCATCAAAGCCAACCGCCAGAAGCCAGCCACCCATAAGATTTTACAGCCATCATCCATCCAAGTCGCCACCGCCAACCACTTTCTTTTATTTTATTTTGAGTGTTTAGTTTGTATTTTGAGTGAAGGAAGAGAATTCAAAAGAACTTCAAGTCCATTTGGTGGAGAGGATTTGAGATAAGTGTTTATCTTTGTGACTACACTTGGTTTTAATTTAGATTTCTTATTTTTGTGCATGATTTCTACTTTTAAACTCATGTGTGGTTGTGTTTTCTCCATGGATTCTAAGTAGTTTTCTTTATCTTTTTCCTTAAAATGATAAGTGATTAAGTGTTAAAAGGAAGTTATGTAAAGTATTAGGCTTAAATGTTAGAAGAGGTCGTGATGATTTGAAACCTTGCACTTCATTTACTTCTTAATTTGGCCAATTAAGATGTTAATACGTATTGTGAGAACATGTAAGATCCGAGATGGTATTGTCTCAGTCAAAAAATGGTTTAGAATCACATATTGATTTCATGGATGAGAATGTAGTTCATGGGGTTGAGTGCAATTAAATAGGGAAATAAACTTTTCAATTGTGTAGAATTAGAGGACTTTAGAATGATAGACTAAAGCCCCCAGCTTTTATTGTGTGTTATTCAGGTGTTGTTGTGGTTTTGATATGAGATGTTAGTAAGGAGAAGAGGGAACTCTAGAGTTAGAGCTAGTATCTTCCCTACCTAACCGGTCTTCAAGTCTATTCAAACTATAGATTAGTCAATGTTCTTTATAATATCTCTAGTAAAGGTAAAGAATATTATTGCTCCTATTTGGCACAATGCATTTAGAATACTTTCACAGCCAAATTTCTCTACTTATTACCGATTCATGATAAGGAAAAAGATATTTTACTTATACTTCCTTCATCTTGCAAATATTTAATTAAGTTAATTAGTTGCTTACTTTATTTTCATAAACCAAAAATTACAAAAAGAATTGAATTTGCATTCCTATTTTAGCATCTTAAGTTTAAGTAAAAATATTTTGATAAGTAGCTTTTTGTCATCTAAAATTTCTAAACTTTCCAATTTTTTAAAGTGCATATTGCTAATCTCTCCGTGGATTCGATATTCCGGGCTTAATCAAAAAGTCCTATATTACTTGATAATGATACGTATACTTGCATAGTATCCCATATTTAAATATTATAATTGTATTCTTATTTATTTCATAGTGGAAAACTTACCTAGCTTTTGCTTTGGATCAAGTTTTTGACTTTGTTGTAAATTAAGAATAACTATTAAGAAAATTAAGCATATAATCACATACATCACATTCTACATCTGTATAGAAAGTTGGGATCAAGTTTTTGACGCCGTTGCCGGGGATTAAAATTTTCAAGTAGTGGTGTCAACTTCATAAATCCTTACATATAAAAGATATCAGGATCAAATTTTTGGCACTGTTGTCGAGGATTAAAATCTTTAAGTAGTGGTGTCAACTTCATAAATCGTTAAATATAAAAAATATTGGGATCATGGGGCATTTTTATTGATTTAGGTGATTTAACGGGTCCCGAGTTATATCTTGGAGGATCCTTAAGAATTTCATGTTCATTTAGTTTGACTTTGGTGGTGTTTGTATTTTGCAGATGAATCTCTAGAACAAATCATAATAATCCCAAGTGTCCTCTGAAATATCCAAAATCTTGCAAGAGAGTCCAAAGGACAACCTCAGACAACTTTAGAATCTCTCAGATCATTTCAAGTTCATTCTTGGTTTCACTAGATTATTAAATCAATTAACCTAGCTAAGTTAAATATTAGTTGAATTGCTTTAACATATGCTTAGTGAACATTCATGCTTTAATAAACACATGAGAAGGAAAACTACTCATTTAACATTATGGTTGACGAATTATGTGGGTGAACACCCTTAGTAGTAATTTGGTTAATAGGGAATTCATACCGACTCCTGAACTTGAGCTTGTAGTGTTTAAGAGAAACTTACAGTTGATCATATCTCTTTTCTAAACCTCACTAAGTGATTTCCAAATCAAACCTAATTCACTACTAAGCTCGTAGGTGTCTTAAGGTTAGACTTATAATTTGAGAATATTGGATATGATGAAAGTGATTTTAATTAAAACAATCAAATGCCATTAAACCATTGATTTGAGGCTTACGTTGGTGATTTATCATCCTTACTAATTCAAGCCTCTCACTTTAGAATCATCAAACTTCAAATTACCTTCCAAACTTCAATAATTAAAAGAATTACTAATTTACCCTTTTATAGAGAATGACATGAATTGATTTCTACCTTTTATCCCTTAAGTTTCAATCATCTAAGAGAGTTTATTATGATCAAAGTTACCCTTTACCCTTATGACATGACCTAAATTTTGATTAAGGCATAAAATTCCATGATTACATTTTTACCCTCAATGTTCTTTAATTCATAATTCATCCAATTTAACTCAAATGATTTTGAAACTTTGGTGTTACCTAATCATGAGCCAATTAAAACATCAGAGGAGAATTCAAAATTTTTTGGATTTTTTAAATTTAATTTTAATGATTATTTCAGGTAAAAAATTGGGAATTTTTAAAGTTAATTTATTTATATAGGCAAAACATGTTCTTCTATTCTTACAAAATTATAGGAGGTTCAACAAGGTAAGAGGATCAATAGAAATCAATTTTGTGAATTTTGAATTATATTTTTATTTTTTATAAATTTTAATTGATTTTAAGGAGTAAATAAATAGAAAATATATTTTTATTTCAAAAATCAAGTTTTATATTTTTCAAATATCTCTCTGACCTCAAAGAGCTCAGAGAAGTTTATTTTTTATTTTTTGATATTTATTGTATATTTTTTAGTTAATTTTTAAATTAAGAAATAGCCTAAAAATAAAGTTTTTATTTTAACTTCAATTTTATTTTTCATAAGTTCCTCTTGTCACAAGAAACATTACAAACCAATTTTCATAATTTTTGAAATTTTCTTTTATTTTATATGATTATTTTAAGCCAAAATTCTTATTTAATTAGAAAATACATTTTGATGCTCAAATGATTTTTCAAAATTTTAAAATTCTTATTTACTTAGAAAATACATTTACTTAGAACACCATTTGCTTCATTTTGGTACAATTTGGTGATTTTTTGAATTAATTTATATTTTTCTAATTTTGGCTATTTTTAATTAATTTAAAGTTAGAAAATATGTTTAAATTTTTTAAAACCTGAATTATTTTTCCTAAGATCCTTTAACCACATTGAACCTACCGAACAAGATTTCATATTTTTAGGCCTTTATTTTTATTTTTTAAATTTTTTAATTAGAATATTATCCAATAGCATAGAAAATTAGGGTTCAACCATAGAGAGGCTCTCTAACCCTAGAAAAATCAAGGAAGGTTTCATATGTCAGTGGGAACTACCTCTCAAAGTTTCAATTCATTTGGATAATTATTTAATTAAAATAAAAAAGAAGGCAAATATTTTTTTTTATTTTTTGTTTAGTAAATTTTTCTCTTTTCACGGAGCATTGGAGTATTTTTATTTTATTTTTATGATTTTTCTACACCAAGATTTGATCTTTTAAAATTTCTTTATTATTTTAAATAAAAAATGCTCTATTTTCTTACTTATCCACATCGACACCACTTGCCCGACCCACAATTACTTGTAGTTTTAATCTCCAAAATAATGCCAAAAACTTGACCCAATTTATATTCATAGCTAGTGTGAATAAATGTAACGATATAAAAAACAAATAATAAAACTTTACACTATAGGTATTATGCAAGTATACATATCGTTTCAAATAATATAGGATTTTTCTTAAAAACCCCAGCATCGATCCTACGAGGATAGTTGAACTATTTAAATTGGCTTGTTAAACTCAAATACAAATTCTATCTAAATTATAGATTTAAATGAAAAAGAAATGATAACAATGGTTAAGACTAAATTAAAATAGATAAAAACAACTATATTTAATAGCTTAATAAAGTAATTCTAATGAGTTTGAATATTATGTAAAGTTCTTCCTCCTTGCAATGAGATATTAATCTATGTAGGATTTGAATGGATAAAAATATGATGATGCATTGTGACTAATAGGAGCATGACGAGTTTGACTTGCTTTATAAATTCATAAAACACTCCTCCATAGTCATGGCGAGTTTGACTTGCTTTGACTTGATTTTTTAATTTGGATTTCGATCTTGAATTCAATTTTGATTTTGATTTTGAATTAGATTTTCAGTTAGTATTTTACGATTTTTTAGAATTTTAAATTCAAAAAACGGAGAGGATCGGGTTGAGATGGAATGCATGAGAACTTACATCCAACTCAAGGACCAGTGAGGAAGAGAAGTGCTACATTGGGAAGGAAAGCACTTAGACTCACATCCAACCCAAGAGATAACAAAAGTGCTGAAAATGCTACATTAAGAAGAAAAACACAGGGACTCACATCCAACCTAAGAGATGACGAGTGGTGCTGAGATGAGAATATGATGTCTTACTCCACATAAGGAGGTCTCACACCTATCTTGAATTCTAAGAAGAGAATCATATGTCTTACTAAATTTAAGGGGGTTTCATAGCGGTCTCGAAGTGCTGAGATGAGGACTAGGATGTCTTGCTCCATTTAAGGAGGTCTCATAACGATCTCGAAGTGTTGAATGAGGATTAGGATGCCTTGCTCCATTTAAGGGGTATTACACGTACCTCGAATGTTGAGAAAAGAATCTGATGCCTAGCTCCATTTAAGTGGGTCTCATATCAAGCTCAAAGTGTTGAGAAGAGAATATGATGCCTTGCTCTATTTTAGGGGGTCTTACACCTATCTTGAAATGCTGAGAAGAGAATCAGATGCCTTGCTCTATTTAAGGGGGTCTCATATCGATCTCGAAGTGTTGTGATGAGGATTGGGATGCCTTACTCCATTTAGGGGTGTCTTAGAACTGCCTCGAATGCTGTGAAGAGAATCAGATGCCCTGTTCTAATTAAGGACGATTCATACTGATCTCGAAGTTCTGAAAAGAGAATAAGATGCCTTGCTCCATTTAAGGGGGTGTTACATCTATCTCAAAATGATAAGAAGAGAATCAGATGCATTGCTCCATTTAAGGGGGTCTTACTCCTGCCTCGAATGCTGAGAAGAGAATCAGATGCCTTGCTCCATTTAAGGGGGTCTTACACCAACCTCATTGTTGATGCAAGGCTCCGTCAAGTGGTAGGAAAATCTTAACATCTATTGATCCGTTGTGACAAAAAACCAATCCCTACTTTGTTGGATATAACTGTTCGTGATCCTTTATCTTTCCTGGTTGATGAAGCACCATTAAAGTACATTTCCCAACGTCTGTTACGTGACGGTTCTACATGTAGTATCTGTTCGTTTGGCAAGTTGTCATTGAGAGGGGACCCAACTGACAGTGGGTGTAATGCGAGACAGTCTGTTAAAATCCACCCTTTATAGCGCAAGGGGCACAAAAGTTATGTCGAATTGTAATTAAATCATCGACTATATTGCCAAATATCCGGAAAGTGTTGGTCGGGTCATCTAATATTGCAACGGATTAACTTTTAAAATTAGGTTGACCTTATGATAAAGCATGTAATGCTTAAGATTTTGGGTGGGGAAAATCAAAGGCAGACAAAGCTTCTCAATATGAGAATACTTTACCTCCACCGATATTAGACGTCGACTCATTTAGTAGAGAGTGTTTTCCTTGCCCTCATCTTTGACTTGGGCTAGTAGAGCTTTGAGGGATTCGTCTAAAGCCTCGACATAAAGTATCAATGGTCTACCCATGATAGGGGCAGCCAAAATAGACAGCGTCGTTAAATATTGCTTAATTACTTCAAAAGCCCGTTGGTATGCCTCACCCCAATAGAATTTGACATTCTTTCGAAGTAATGTCGAAAAGGGCTGACATCTTCTCGACATATTAGAGATAAAGCATCTTAGGTATGTTAATTTTCCTTGAAAATATCGTAATTGTTTCAAGGCTCTTGGAGGCGGCATTTCTAAGAGAGCTTTAATCTTCTCTAGGTTGATTTCAATTCCCCGATGACGGAAAACGAATCCTAGAAATTTTATAAAGGTAACGCAGAAGGCACAGTTTAAGGGATTCATCTTAAGATTTTTTTGTCGTAATTGTTCAAATATGATTCTCAAATCTATACAAATGATCCTTATTTTCTTAACGAACGAACCGAACACGAGCTGTTCGCGAACGATAAGCTAGCTTANTTTTTTTATAATATCATAAATTTATATATATAATTATTTTAAATTATTTTATATTTCAAACAATAACGATTCAAACACAAACGAACACATCACTATTCGTGTTTGGTTCGTTTAACTAATTGAACGAAAAAAATTTATTCACNAATAACGATTCAAACACAAACGAACACATCACTATTCGTGTTTGGTTCGTTTAACTAATTGAACGAAAAAAAATTTATTCACGTTCATATCGTTTACTTATTGAACGAATCGAACAAGAACACATTGACTAACCGAACACGAACAGTTCGCGAACAACAAGCTTTTTTTTTTATATATATTTTCGTAATGGATGGATCTAGTTAGCAGATACTAATCACGGACTAGCTCCAAAGTTAGTGCACATGGTAACTACCCAGTAGTTGAGATAAAAGTCACAAGCCCTTACATGTTTGAACGTCATGTGCACTCAACAACACCATCAATGAATCTTTAAATAAAGCATTTATCCATTTTTCAAATTTCAAAACCCTATTTCAATGCTAAATAAAAAATCTCCTTGTTTTAGCTTATAAAAATGCTCACACAATAAAACAGCTAAAAATTAGGGGGAGGGAGAATATTGTCTGCAACAATTATTTAAATTGATGCAATGATTTTAAAATTATAGGTTTTAATCGTTCTACAGTGACTAATTATATATAGCAATTTCAGTTTGCTTTACTTCTCTGATATCCTATTTAATTTTGTCTTTTTAAACAATTTTGATTCATATTCGCTACTTGCTTTTTAATACAAGCACAAGTTTATGATTCCATGAGTAGGTCAAAATTAAAAAATTATTGCATCAAGAGTTACCTGCAGAGTCCAATAAAATCACGCCACGTAGAGGTATAGAAAAAAAAATCAGCCTAGTAACATAGGAAAATATTCCCCTTGTGTTATTCTGTGTTATTTAGGTGTTATTGTATGTTATTCAGGTGTTATTGTATTCTGGGAATATTCTCGGTGTTATAATAACACAATAACACTTGAATAACACACAATAACGCTTGAATAACACACAATAACACATGAATAACACATGAGAAATATTCTCTTGTGTTACCGGACATATTTTATTTTTTTTCTTATCAGGCCACGTGACGTGATTTCATTGGACTCTGCATGTAACTCTACATGCAGAGTCCTGATGCAATATTTTCTCGTCAAAATTAGCTCCCATGAATGAAATTATGATTTTATTATTAAAAAAAAAATACTATTAANATTCACGTTCATCTCGTTTACTTATTGAACGAATCGAACAAGAGCTCATTGACCAACCGAACACGAACAATTCGCGAACAACAAGTTTTTTTTTTTTTTTATGTATATATTTTCGTAATGGATGGATCTAATTAACAGATACTAATCACGGGCTAGCTCCAAAGTTAGTGCACATGGTAACTACCCAGTAGTTGAGATAAAAGTCATAAGCCCTTACATGTTTGAACGTCATGTGCACTCAACAACACCATCAATGAATCTTTAAATAAAGCATTTATCCATTTTTCAAATTTCAAAACCATATTTCAATGCTGAATAAAAAATCTCCTTGTTTTAGCTTATAAAAATCCTCACACAATAAAACAGCTAAAAATTAGGGGGAGGGAGAATATTGTCTGCAACAATTATTTAAATTGATGCAATGATTTTAAAATAACAGGTTTTAATCGTTCTACAGTGATTAATTATATATAGCAATTTCAGTTTCCTTTACTTCTCTAATCTCCTATTTAATTTGTCTTTTTAAACAATTTTGATTCATATTCGCTACTTGCATTTTGATATAAGCACAAGTTTATGATTTCATGAGTAGGTCAAAATTAAAAAATTATTGCATCAGGAGTTACCTGCGGAGTCCAATAAAATCACGTCATGTAGAGGTAAAGAAAAAAAAAAAAACATTAGCCCGGTAATACAGGGAAATATTTCTCATGTGTTATTCTGTGTTATTCAGAAGTTATTGTATGTTATTCAGATGTTATTGTATTCTGAGAATATTCTCGGTGTTATAATAACACAATAACACTTGAATAACACAAAATAATACTTGAATAACACACAATAACACATGATTAACATAGGAGAAATATTATCTTGTGTTACCGAACATATTTTATTTTTTTTCTATCACGACCACGTGATGTGATTTCATTGGACTCCACATATAACTCTATATGCTGAGTTCTGATGCAATATTTTCTAGACAAAATTAGCTCCCATGAATAAAATTATGATTTTATTATAACAAAAAAATATTATTAGTAAGTTCATAAATCTGAATAATTATTTTATTCAACATTTTCCATGGCCACATACTCATTCGACGTCAAATTATCAGCTGTCAACTACTACGCACGGTCCTTAAAACAACCAAATGCATTGCTTTGAAGCTCTCCCTTTCTCTCTCTCTCTCTCCAATAATACCATTTGACTCGATTAAAAAAAAAAAAAATTAGAAGCTCGTGCTCAATTTGGGGCGAACAGGGAATAAAACCTTTTGAAAAATTGTTGGGTTTATGACTGAAGCTATTCAGAACAAATTTAGCTGGATGAATTTAAGAAAAATTTAATTATTTTATTTGATTGCGGCATAAAAGTTAGATTGATTATTTCTATATGATATTTATTCTTGAATAAAATAAAAAATTTGTAATTAACTTTGATTTAATTTGAACAAATTATTATGACCCAATCTGTCACTATTTAATTTCTTTGTTCTATCAAATTTTTTCGGAAATTTACATACATACTTATGTTCCTACATATGTGACACCCGAAGTTTGATATTTAATATGTGAGCATCTTAGTGTTACAAAGTTATGCATGATAATGTGTAATTCAATTTCAAAGAGATTGTTGTATACACGATTGTGGTCGTACACATAAATACAAGTTTTTATTAGTATTCTAAATGTGGAAAAAAATATGTCCATTCAAGCCCATCTGCCAAAGTAGATGAATCAAGTCCATCCGCAAAAGTGGCTAAGTTAAGCTCATCTATCGAAGTGGTTAAATTTTATCTCTATGAAGAAATTGACCTGACAAGTGTCGGAAGAGCTAGTTATTCAGTAAGGTCATCATTTCCATTAAGGATGCCTGTAAAGGAGCCACCAAACATCCACATCACGGTCTTATCATCAAGACACTATGTATGCGCGCGGTACAAAAGTAATTGAATTTTCTATTATTTTCCTCTTTCTGCATAAAAAGAAATTCAAGAGGAGAGCGAGGAGGATCTTTTTCCAAACTCTCTCTCTCTCTCTCTAACACTTTAATTCGAGAAATACCTTTTGAGCCATTTTTCTAGCTTTTTAGAGGTTCAATATTGACACATAAACCCTGAGACATTCTCTCAAATCTTATCACCACCTCTCTGTCTCTCTTTCTTCTACATTTCATTCATGAATATAAGATCTTTACTAAGTTGTATGTACTCACAAACTAAACAGGACTCTATATCTTGAAAAGTGCGGTGAACATAAAATTCATATTTAAACTTTATAAGATCTTTCTTGCGTAAGAAAAGAAGGAGAATGATGGATTGTATTAGGGATTTCATGATACAACTGATAAATTATGTAAATCAATTATGAGTATTATTTTTATGTTATTATATATATCTATAGGTGTAGATTGAAAGGGGATTAAAAATCAAATTGCTGGTCATTTGTCCAACTTAAATTAGAAAAATCACTCTATTTTGATAAAGAAATTAATGAACAATTTCCAGATGAAAAATTGTTCAATATTAATGAGCGGTGTGTTCCATGGTATGTCAACATTGTGAACTTTCTTGTTAATGATATTATATCATATGGAATGACATGCCAACAGAAGAGAAAATTTATTTCTGAAGCTAAGACTTATTTTTGGGATGACCCATTTTTATATGAACAAGGAAAAACTCTGATTATTTGAAGAAGTGTACCATTAGAAGAAACTTATGAAATTATCTAAAAAAGTCATAATTTTGATTTTTGGGGACATTTTGGGGTTGATAAAATATCATACAAAATTTTACAATCTAGATTATATTGGCCTGCTATTTTTTGGATATTAATACTTATATTAAAACTTATGATAAATGTCAATGAGTAGGTAATATTTCTAGAAGAAATGAGATGTCCGTCAATTATATCCTAGAAGCTGAAATATTTGATGTTTGGGGATTAGATTTCATGGGATGATTTATACCATCTTTCGGGAATTTAAATATTTTGTTAACAGTGGACTATGTATCCAAATGGATAGAAGTTATTGCTTTACCTCGATGTGATGCTTATACTGTTGTAAATTTTCTAAAAATGAATATATTTTGTAGATTTGGGATATCGAGAGTTATCATAACTGATGGAGAAGTCATTTTAAAAATGTCATAATGGAGAAGTTATTAAAGAAATATCATATAAACCATAAGATTGCTACTGCTTATCATCCTTAGACAAGTGGTTTGGCTGAATTATCAAATTGGGAAATTAAAATAATTATAAAAAAATCTATGAATCCAACAAAAATGGATTGGTCAGTCAAACTTGACTATGCTTTGTGAGCTTATAGGGCTACATATAGAACTCCTATAGGAATATCCACATTTAGGCTAATATTTGGGAAAGCTTGTCATTTACCAGCTAAACTTGAGCATAAATCATATTGGGTTATTAAAAAGTTCAATTATAATTTGAAAGATACTAGTGAGAAAAGATTATTACCATTAAATGAGCTTGAAAAGATAGGGAATGAATCTTATGAAAGTGCTAAGATTTACAAAGAAAAGCTGAGAATGTGGCATGATCAAAGGATTCTTACTAAAAATATTCAGCCAGGGCAACAAGTTTTGTTATATAATGCAAGGTTAAGATTATTCCCAGACAAACTTAAGTCCATGTGGATGGGCCCACTTGTTGTGATGAAAGTTTATCCTTATGGAGCTGTGGATATTAAAGATCCTAAAACTGATAAAGTGTTTAAAGTGAATGGTCATAGACTGAAACCTTATTTTATAGGGGATCAACATAAATTTAATGAATCAATGATGTTGGGTCAACCAGAATAAGCACTGGTTACGTCGGGCTGATGACGTAAAACCAAGCGTTTCGTGAGAGGCAACCCATACTTATCAATGTGTTTTTCTTTGATTGTCCTTTGTGTGTGATTAAGAAAAATTGGGGTAGTATTTTTGAGCTATTATGTTTTAGTATTGATTTTAAGACTTTATTTAGTAACATAGACATGTTAGAATGAGAATTTGGACGTTAAGTTAACTGATGCAAAAATGTGCAATGGTGCTTAAGCGCCAAGATTCGGCGCTTAAGCACGAAACTTAAAAAGCATGTGCAAAATTAAGATTCTAGAATTTTTAGCCACCAATTAGTTTGTAAAAACGTGCCAAGACAGCTGCTAGCCGTGCCTAGAAGTTATTTGAGGGATTTAGGCCTACAAATAGAAGGGTTTTGTGAAGGAATTTCACCCCAAATCATTTTCAGCCCTAAAAGTGTAAAATAAAGAGAGATTTAGAGAAAATGTATTCATGGGAGATGGATTTGAAGAAGAAGGAAGAGATTCATTAGTCAAAGTGCACAAGATATGTATAACGATTTCTTAGCTGTTAGTGTTAAAGGAATATCAGAAAAGATCAACAAAATTGAGACTACTATGGCTTTACTTGAGACTAAGGTAATTGAGATTCATGCTCATCTTGAGCATATTAGATGGAAATTGAAAATGCAATTTAGTCATACTGGCTATATAGAGGAAGAAGATAAGGAGATGTTTCTTAAGCAGAATTAGATTGAAGAAGATTGTATCAGAGCTCTTCACCACTGTCCGTTTTATCAACTTTATATTCCAATTCCCCAGAAGAGACTAATGAAAGACCGGAATTTGTCCCAACAAATGAAGAATGGAATTAAGTTTTATGTTAGAGTTTGTTTGTTAGGAGTTGTTGTTTAATGTGTTATGTGTTAAAAGTTAAATACTATTTTTTGGATTTTATGTTTGTTAGGTGTTTGTGGATTGAAGATTTTCTCATCCAAGACTATTTGGAGTGAGAATTAAGTGTTACATGTATTTGAAATAGTTTGTGAATTAATATATGTGTTTGTTTGTGTGAAAATTAGTGTTATTTTTAGCCTCGAATTGAATTGAGCTATATGGAGAATTTTGAGAGAAAGGAGAGTTGTAGGAGAGGAAAATAGTCATTTAAGTGTTATGAGACCATTTAGGGGTGGTGTACTTAGGCAAATAGTGCATTTTACTTAAATTTAAAAATCTAAAAAATCACGCACAGGTGCCGAAACGACACATATCATGCTTAAGCGTGATGTAACCTGAGAGGCAGGTGCCCAAATGCCACTTATTCGTGCTTAAGCTTCGGTTCACAAAAACCGGTTCTCAAAAGGTTAAAAGTAAAAAAAATTAAGCTGGAAATCGCCATTTTTCACCCTCCTGACACCTTCAACCTCTCAAAATTGCGATTTTGGAGAGCTAGGACACACTATTAAGTGGAGATTTCTTGGTGGAATCAAGAAAATTTGCTAGATCGTGATTTCTTAAGGTAAGAGCTTTACTTCTCTGCAAAAATTTTGGATTTTCACCATGTATTTTGAGTACATTTAGAAGAATTCAAAAATTCACTATTCATGATGAAAAATGAGGAAAAATGTATGGAAATTGCATAGGAAGTGTAGTTTAACCTTTTGGAAGTTTAGTTTAGTAATTTAGACTTGATTTTTGAAGTTATTTTTAAAATTTTATAAATTTGCAGAAGACACCAAGAATGAAGAGCAGTAAAGGAAAGAGCCCTTTTGATTCGAGCAAATTTGTTAGTTCGAATGCTCAAGATAGGTACAATGATACATTGCAATCATGAAAGCTTATTCACGAGCATTATTTTAAGAATCCAGGTGGATCTGTGGAAGATCTGATCATTCAACGACAGTGGGAACGATTTTGTTATTTTTCTACAGTTGCAGTTATAACTGTTGTTAGGGAGTTCTATGCAAACCTCCCTGAAGCTGAAGATGATAGAGTTATGGTTCAAGGAAAGTTGGTACCTTTTTCACCGGAGGTAATCAATTTGTTCTACCATTTGCCACCAGATACTTTATGTTTTTGTGCAAATTATAATTCGACTAAGACGGAGCTAGATGAGATTATTTCTTATTTGACTGATGGAAGAGGACTCTAGAAGATCACTAATGAAAGGAGAGTCAACTTTCCCACGTCAAAGTTATGTGCAACTTTGAAGGCATGACACTATTTTATTTATGCTCGTCTGCTACCAAAAAATCATCTCAGTCAAGTTACCAGAGAGAGAGAGCGATGTTAAATTATTGTATATAGAAAGGGAAGATTGTCAACATTAGAGCTTTGATATGTCAGACTATCATCAGTCATGCCACTATTGTTACTACTGCAGGTCTGAGATTTACTTCCTTGATCTTTTCTTTATGCGAGAAGGCTGGAGTAAGATATGATAGCTGGGAGGAAGTACTATTGCCTCTAAAGCCTATTACAAAGGTGAATGCAAAAACTTATTCTGAACATTCTATTTTTGGTTGGAGAGGAGTATTTTCTATGAGTTATGAAATGAGACGTTTACTGCTTCTACCTCTGCTGCTTCTACATCTAAGCCATCTACCTCACGTGCTTCTACTTCTAGAGGTGAGTCTATTGAGACCCAAGATCAATTATTACATAGTATGATGGATAATATAAATTATACCGCTGATAAAGTTCAGAATTTAGAGCATTTTTGTTGACCTCACTTTTGGTTGAGGTTTAGTGTTTCCTCTTTAGTAGCCTAAGGTCTAGTCATAGGACTTCCATGTTGTCTATTCCTAGAAAACTAGAAAAGAAACCCTCACCATTAGAAACTCTAAACTCTTCCTTGCTGAACTTGAAGTTCCACATATTGGTCCTAACCTCTAGCACTTAGTATGTGGGGTCATTATGAGAGAGCTCAAGATGAGTTCCCATAAGACTGCTTACCCTTAGGGTTGACTATGGGTCTTGGTATAGGGCTAAGGCACTCACTTTCACTCACTCTCACTCACAATCACTCACAACCCTAAACCCAAATTTTCTTGTCTTTGGTTCTTTGATCCTTTGGGAGACTCATGTAGATGGTCCCCTAAATTCACTAGCACTAGGCTAGGGTTTAACTAAGACTAGTACCTAGATGACCCAAATGGGGTTTCCATTGGTTCTTAGCTCATTTATGGTGGTTATCTCCCCAATTCTACCAAAATATCTAGCTTGGCCTTTTGCCCCAAAATCCCCGAAATTACCTAGATACCCTTGAAGCCCTAAATTTGGCCAAAATTCCCAAAATCCCCAAATCCATCTAAAATATCCAAACTTGTTCAAAAATCATTGTTAACCATTTGAAAATACCCAAAGCTACCCAAAAATGCCTAATTTTTTCAATACCCCCAAAAATACCAAAATTATAAAAATACACTTGGCACCCCAAACTCTCTCAAAACCTCCAAAATCACTCCAAATGTCTCCAAAACTCATTTGGTTTCCTTAATTGGACCTAATTTGACCAATTAGATAATTTTGACCAAAACCCCCAATTTGCCTTTAAGAGCCCAATTTTCCCAAATTTACCTCAAATGTCCATCAATTTGGTCTCAGTTTTCCCCAATTTCAATCCTGAACTCAAATTCACCTTTCATATGATCAATTTAAACCAAATACAAGCTCAATTGCCCCATGCTTTGAGCCCAATTTTGATCGATGTCAAACCCCTAATTTTGGCTACATGACTTAATCTCACCTAATTAACTCCATAGCCTACTAAATTTGTTACAATTTGTGTTTAAAACTCTTCATAACAGTCCTACACATCAAAATTTACCTTCAATTGGCCTTGGTGATGCCTCAATTTCATTTAATTTCAACCCAAATCCAAAAATCCCCAATTTTGCCCCAAATTGGCTGTCTCCAAAATTCACCAAATTGAATAACTTGGCCCCAAAATTGGCACCCAATTTATGTTGAAAACTCTTCATGACATTTCTATTGGACATTTTCAACAATCATTTTGGACTTAGCCTAAGCCTAGCTTAATTTAGACTCAAGTTTAGCCCAACATGCCAAAAGTGATCAAATTTCCAAAATCCTTCTAGTTGAACCCCCAATTGAACTCAAAATCATTTCAATTCTTCACCAAAACTCTTCAGTACAATCATCTACACAATGTTGATCATTTGGGCTCAAATTCATGGCTAGCCTAACCCAAACCTAACCTTTGGTCATTTGGATCCAAATTGAACCCATATAAAAATTGGCATAACCACCCTACAGTCACTAAATTTGTGACTCCACAGCCACTAAGCTCTTCCATTGGACCAGGATAAACAACACAAAACCCACCCAATGTATTCCCAAATTAAGGGATTCATTCACTTTTTTAGGCCTTAACCACAAAGTCTGTCTCATCATCACTAACCCTTGGGGATAAATCATAATTAAGCCTCCCCTTGACTCACCTGACCTTCTGGCCACCTCTCCTGGCCCTGCTGGATGGCCTATTCTTTTGTCTCTCAAGTTATCTTCTAATTCTTCCTATTGGTACTAAGTAAATGGCGGAGGAGATCTTTCTTATTTATCTTGGTTAAGGAAATAGGTTTTTCTAATTCCTTAAGAATTTCTTCCATTGGTCTTTCAATCTCCTTATTCTCATTTCTCAACTCAAAGTTCTTTTTAAATATATCCTCCAATTCTCTTCTAATTCTTAGTTTAATATCTTTATCTTACTCATCATTCTTATCCTTAGGGTCTATCTCATGATCATTAAGTAAAATCTCTAGAGGATAACTGTTAATTGCATGAATAATCCACCCCAGTTGGGTTTCTATATTCCTAAATTTGGCCCCTTGACTTTCCAGCTGACTCTCCATTTGATTCACAACCTCTTCTAACAATAAATCCTCCTCATTTTGTGGATTGAAGTTAAATCAAGGATGATTGATAATTGACTTAATATTCTGCCCCATATGGTTTTATTTATTCCTTATAGCAGCCTCTGGACTTTTCAACTGATTTTACATTTGATAAACAACCTCTTCTATAAACATCTCCTTCTCTTAGTGTGTTAGATTAGAGTTAAATTCAAAAGGGAAAGAAGTTCTAGAGTTATAATTATCCTGATTATTCTAATTACCTAAAGGATCATCTTGATTATAATCTCATGATTGCTTTCATCCTTCATAATTGTTATTCCAGTTAAAGTTGGAAGGATTCACCCAGCCTGGGTTGTTGTAATTGAAATAAGGGTTATTTGAGTGATCGTATATCTCATCGATATTTTCAAAATAGTTAGTGTCAATCATCTATCCAAATGAATTTTTCTGAATGACTAGGGGTTCATGATGTTGACACATTAAAATATCTATAATCTGAGAAGTTAAAACATTTAGTATATCATCTTTAAAATGATTCATCATTTCTACAATAGCTTTTGAAGATCTTCTATGTTTCTTAATTCTCCTAATAGTGCTCTCTATTTCTGAGTTGTATGATTCAATGTCTGCAGCTCCTGAACTACGCATATAAATCTAGAGACTTAACTAATAGAATAGATATCAAGCATGTTAAACTAAAAAAAAATATTTTTTGTATTTTTTAATTTTATTTAAAATAAACACACAATAATTAAACAAATTAGATAATAGCACTATGATTTCCAAATCTAAGTCTTCTAAATTTAAATAAAATTCTCATAAATTTCTTACCGAAGCTTCCCCGACAACCGTGCCAAAAGCTTGACCCAGCTCATAATTACACAATAATTTAGTTTCCAAAAGACGACCAAAATCTAGACTCAATTTATATTTAGCAGCTAGTGTGCAAAATTGATACGTTATTAATATTAGAATTTTTTATTAATAGTTTACATAGTAGGGGTACTATGTAAGTATACATATCGTTTCAAGTAATATAGGGCTTTCTTTAAAAACCCAGTATCGATCCCACAGAGTAGCAAGGTAAGAAATCCCTTAAGGCTAATTCTCATCTACTACTCTTCGGCCTTAGTTTGGAATGTCGATTAAAGTGATTTTTCTAATAATTATTCCTAAATGAAAATATTAAATCTAATGTCTTACAACTACTCTTAAATGAAAATATTAAATATAAAGACAACCATTTCTAGATGAATTGGTTTGGTGAATTTTGAGATGTAATAACTACTATTCTCATGTAGTGAATTAGATAATATTTAGGAATGAGAAACATAGAATTCAATATAGCTAATGACAGTATGAGCAAATCTCTTCTTTACCCTCTTTTGAGCACATAAAGAATATTGGTTAACCTAAAGTCGATTTCTTAACATATTGATTCCCCCGTCAGAACTAACTAGCCTATCACCCTAGCATCCCACAGCAAAATCTCAGTGTTAAGGTATGAAGGCTTATATTAAATTGATAGGAATCTATCCTTTCACCCTAGAAACAACCAATTTACAACCATTAACAAATACTTCCTTAATATTTCATTCAACTACATTAAATATTGTAATATGCCAAATAGGAGTACACCTATGCTTTACTCTCTCTCAAGTGCATAAAGAACATTGACTAATCTAGAGTTTGGTCCCTAAACCTGTGGTTAGGTTGGGAAGATACTAGCTCTCACTCTAGAGTTCCCACTTCACCTCACTTGAGGGCGAACATCTCACTTTAGTTTCCAAACATTTGGACCAAATTGGGGATTTTAATCTATCAGATTAAAATCTCCAATTTTACGCCCATCAAAATTTTTTTCCCTATTTATTTGCACTTAACCTCAGGGAATACATTCTCATTCATGAGGCTAAACGTGATTTTAAATATGTTGAAACATAACTCATTTCGGGTCACTATATTTTAAAGAGATTTTAGAAAATCAATTGGCCTGATCGATAAGTGAATTAAGCTTTGAGTTTGAATCAACACATTGATAATTAAAACATATTCTAACATGCATCCCAAAATCCTAAACATAAATCCTACTCATTTCAAAAGAAAAGTAAATGGAAAACAATGTCATAACATACTCATGCCACTATTTCCTAATAAGAAAAAAGAGCAACAAACACTACTCACAAAGCATAAAGAAAACACAACAGAAAACTTCATTACATAAAAAAAATCCACTAGATAAGGGTTTACAAAAATTATAGGATAATGAAGAACACAATACTTAGCTTTTCATCTTGAAAGTAAGATGAAGATCTCACCACTGATCAATGCACTGCTACTACAATTTCTTACATTCTCTCAAAATCCCATCTCCAATCTCTCCAGAAAAGGTAGAAATCTGCATTCCTACCCATATTCTGATATCCCCAAGGATTCCTCTCTACACTCATGCCAAAACTCTCTCTAAAAATCCCCCTCACAACTTTCCATGAGAGGCGACAAGCCCCTCTATTTGAAGAGACACAAAACACCTCTTTGTTCCAAGAGATAAACATGTTCACTCTAAGAGATACACCTCATCACTCAAAGAGACACACCAATTCATTTAAAAGCTTTTCCAAGTATCCATATTCATTGAATCACTCCATGTGGCATGCAAGTTGCTTGGAATCTTACAGAACATCCCATAATAGCTCAATATCGCCCAAAAACAACTCCTTAACCATTTTTAGCACCTAGGTGCCTAGGTGTCATTTTCTCTATCGTCTGGTGCCTAGGCGCTAGTTTCAGGTGCCTAGGTGCCACCCTGCAATTAGCTCCACCGTTTTGCTCAATTTTGCTCCATTTCAGCTCCGTTTCTCCCCACTTTAACTCCATTTTGCTCCAAATTGTTATACCTATAAGATAAGCATGAAAATAACATTTCTTTAAAGTGTAATTTTATTCAAAAATATGTGATAAATATAAAGGAGATTAAGCATTGAAAGACATCAAAATGTGTCAGGTCAAAAATTTTTTCCTTGCTAGTTTTGATTCCAAATTCCACCATTTTTGCTTCATTTTCTCCAAAAGTCCACTTATTGTACCTGAAAGAAAAACCATGCAAAATATCTTCCTTTGAAGTGTAATATCATTAAAAATGAGCGTAAAATATAAATGAAAAAGTAGGTAATTTTTAGGTGTGTCAGGCTGGCGCCTACTTTCTGGCTCCTTGATATATCTTTTAACACGATTAATTTTCTATACCTTTTACATTTTTTTATGAATGAAATTTCAATTTAAATGAAGGTATTTTTATGTTTTTGTCACAGGAATAATAGAAAGAATAATTGGAGTGAATTCAAGTGAAATCTGAGCAAAACATGGCAATTGGAGCAATATTGAGTGCAGCAAGTCGACGCCACTTTCTGGTGCATAAAATCCAGAACCACACGAGGGAGATAGAGAGGACGACACCTAGGCACCACATTCTGATGTCAGAAATGTCTGCAGTAATTTTCTAGAAGATATTTAGCTTTTTTGGATGATGGAAAGAGCAATTTTCTGTCATTTGAGGACTTGGGGACCAAGTTTCAAGGTCTAGAACTTCCCATGGACTTCAAGAAATCCATATTAGGAGTAGGATTCCACTATTTTAGAGGGATTTGTAAGGGAACTTGAGAGCATTTGTATGTGATAGTATCAGCAAATGCAAAGAGCAGTAGAAAACTTCAGTGGAAGGATCTCAGAAAGATTAAAGCTAAGTATTGTATATTTTGATTGCATTGTAATCTAGTAAACACATATTTGATGAAATTTTTTTGGCTAAGTAGAGGTTGTTTGATTGCCCGGGATCCTTTAAAACACATATTTAGTTTAATTGCTTTGTTTCATGAAGTTTTCTATTGAATTTATCATGCATTGTGATTAAAAACCTTGTGCCTTTTTGTGATGATTTGGCAATAAGTGTAGAGTGTAGAAGTTTAAGAATAAATCTTAATTTAATACTATGATGAATGTTCTCCTAGACTTAATTTACATATCTTATCAACCATAAGATTTGTTAAAACTTGTTGTGACCCATTTGAATTAACTGTGAGCAGTGGCAAATCAACATAAGAATGTTTACATTGTCCTTTTAACTATAAAACATAGCACTTAGATGGTGGTCCAAATTTAGGGAGATAAGTATTCTTAGTTGTTCATATTAGAGTTTTTTGGGTGACAGGCAGGGCATAGAGTTATGGGGAGCTATATGAGGCACCAACTAGCATTGTTACAAAAACCAAATAACTAATTAGTAAATTAATTGTATTTATCACTCTCGAAAGGGTAGATAAACATATGCTCCTTTTTCACTACTTTATTTACATTATTAAACTTCTAACCTACATCAAACTTAATTATTCATAAGAGAAAAGTAGTTTTTATCAATCTTGAATGTCACCTTATTGATTGTTCTAGATAAGTTTTAACATAGGATTAAAATTGTAACTTAGGAGTAGTGATAGAAAAACCACCTTTATCTTTACTCCAAACTAGGACTTTATAGTAGTAAACTAGAACTTCACTTAAAGTGATTGTCTTCCACGGTTCCCTGTGGGTTCGATACTCAAGACTAAGGAAATTCCTATATTACTAGAACGATATGAGCACTTGTGTTATTACCTAGCATTTTATTCTTAACAGTGGTAAATCTCTAGTTATAAAATTTATAAAATAAGTTTTGAAATTACAATTTTAAATCCTTAAATAACTAGTTATACCAAAGATCAGTCAAGTTTTTGGCACCATTGTCAGGGAGTCGCGATGGTAGAACTTTTCAGGGAAATTGTAGTTGAATCTGTAAGACTTAGATTTAGAAAGTGTTTATACAAAGTGATTAGTATATTTTGTGACTTTATTTTTAAAAGAAAAGCTATAAAACCAAAATAAGGTTTTGAGTGCTAGAAATCTATCCTGTTAATCTTTAGTATTAAATGTTTAGTTTAGTAGCTACATTCCATGAACCATATGACTCAGAACTAGAGAGAACTATTAAGAGGATTAGTAAATAAAAAAGACTTCAAAAACTCATTCTAGAAATGGTGGATCAAAATCGTGGAAACCCAGATATTGATTGTAATGTTAACAGACCTTTGAGGGATTATGGAAACCCTACAGTGGATGAAATTCACTTAAATATACAAAATCCCGTTGTAGAGGCAAATACTTTTGAACTTAAGCATCTAATTATTCAGAAGGTACAAAAATAATCAATTTGGAGGATCTCCATCTGAAGACCCTAACTTACATTTAGCAAGTTTCTTAGAATTTTATGTCATATTTAGGTATACTGATGTCTCTAATGATGTTGTTAAACTTAGACTTTTTTACTTTTCACTGAGGGATAAAGCAAGAAGGTGGCTCGATTCTTGTCAAGTATTTTCCACCATCCAAAATAGCTAAGTCATGGAATGATATTACATCTTTCAATCAATATGATGGTGAATTAATTTACGAGGCTTGGGAATGATTTAAAGAACTTCTTAGGAAAAGTCCACATTATGCATTGCCCGATTAGCTTATTATACAACCTTCTATAATGGATTAGTTGGATCTTTAAGAATGATTGAAGATGCTATTGCAGGTGGGTCTCTCATGTCCAAACCTTATGAAGAGGCCTGTTATTTCATTTAGAAAATGGCCACTAATAACTTCTAATGGCCATCTAAAAGAGTTAACCTGAAGAAAACAACTAATATTCATGAAAATGATGTACTTATAATTCTAACATCTCAAGTAGTAGCTACTTCAAGAAAATTAGACCATTATGAGATAATTGAAACTCAAAGACCTCCTGTCATTAAGGGATACTCATTTGGACAACTAATTGATACTAAATATAGTGAAACTATCCATGCGATTAACAATTATCAAAATAACCCAAATTCTAATTATTAAAACCCAGGTTAGAAAAATCATCTCAATTTCAACTGGAATAACAATTCTGAAGAAGGAAACCAATCTTGGGGAAATAATCTAGTTAATCTAAAAGTAATTGAAATAACCAGGGCAATTCTAACTTCAGTCCATCTTATCCTCTTGTATTTAATGTTAACCCATAATTTAAGTAGAAGAAGTTATCATTTGAAGAGGTTGTTATTCAAATGGGAGGTCAGTTGCATAACCAAGGAACTTCAATTAAGAATATAGAAAACGAACTAGGGCAAATTGCTTCTACACTTAACAGTCATCCCCAGGGAATTCTTCTTAGTAACACTGAGGGAGAAGGGTAGTGTGCAAGTCAAACATGAATAATTATTGGATTCATCGGGTTGACAACGTTAAACCAAGCATTTTGTGGGAGGCACCCCATGGTTATCTTCGTTGGTGTGATTGTTATTGAGTGTGAATGACATGTGTATGGTGGTTATGGATTGTTATGATTTATGGTGATCTTAGATAATTATGTGTAAGAGTCAACAGTTGAGTTGTTGATGCATCATGAGTGAGGTGAATCCCTAACTTCTCAGCATGGCTAGACTTGTATATGTCTCTGCAGTTGTTGGATTGATGAGTCCACTGCAACTCAGTTCTCAATCGAACTTAAGATTTACAAGAGATGTGTTGAGTTTGGTCAAATGTTAGGTCCATCTCAATTCTGTTACTTCCTTTGCTTGACCTAGTTTTTATTGAGTAGGGTAATGAACCTACTTGATAAGTAACATGAGGATGAGTAAACACTATAAAGTTTGTGGTGCATACATCAAGGATTGAGGTAACGTCTAAGGTCAACAATACATGAGTAAATATAACATGGATAATCTTGCCCATGGGTTTAACCCTATACAATTTGTAAAATCACCTATTTTTTCTTTGTTTTGATTCCATTAGAAATTGAAAGAAGGTTAGGAGATGTGATGAGTTTTAGAAAGAATTAACCTCATTTATCTTGTGTGTCTGTGAATGTGTTACTGAAGTAATTTAGGACTTTAGGGATATTAAGGGTCTATTTGGGGCAGCTGTTGATTATTTATAATCTGCTGATAAACAGATTATTCTAATAATCAGATAATCTGTAGATTATCAAAATAAGTTGGCTTGCTGTTTGAGGCAGCATATTCAGAATAGCTTACTAGGAGCTGTTGTTGGATAAATGACCATTTTGCCCCTGTTTGGTTAAGTTGTTTGCAATAGAACTGTGTCACTAGGAGCTGTTGTTTGATAAATGATCATTTTGCCCCTGTTTGGTTAAGCTGTTTGCAACAGAACTGAATTAGAACAAAAGTATATAATAAATAACCCAAAAATCATCATAGATCAGTTCAAAAGAAAACATACAGTGGGAAATGTAAGAAAATAAATTTAGGATCAGTAGCTCTGGAAACTTGAAATAAGGAAATAAAGCCATTGATGGAAAAAGGTTGGTAAAGATTGATTTCTTACGGCTCATTTCTTTGCATGTAGAGAGAACATTAATTGAAATGATGATTCCATTTTTATTCATTTCTTTGCTTGTAGAGAGAACATAATTTAACTTCAAGAAAATGAGTATAACTAGAAGAAAAATGAATTTCAAATCAACTGACTTCACCATTTTTCAAATCCAATTACTCCTTGTTGCAAATATACCTGGAATTGATGTTAGACTTTAACTACAAGTAGTGGAAGATTTTGGAAAGAATCTTTAATTTAACTAGAAGAAAAATGAATCACAAAGAAGTTGTATTTAAACAAAAGGCACAATTTTGTTAGCTCAGAACTATTCTCCACATATCTCATTTATAAGCTACAATGCACGCATAATGCTCAAGAAATTTACATTTGTTGCACACAATTCTTATGTATCTAAACTCACACTAACTATACTTCTACAACAAGCAAGGGAAACAAATAAGAGAAGACGAAGTTCAAGGATCGCAGGGGAAAGGATCAGAAAGGAAAATCGAAATGCTAGGCTCGCGTGAAGGAAGGAGAGGGATATCGACTATACCTTGTGCCGATCTTGCAAAGGGAGGAGATCGATTCTCCTGGAAAGGCGAGCGAGGAGGATCTGCGAGGAGGCGAGGCGAGGGGTCTGCGATTCTCTCTGAGAAGGAGCGGAGGAAATTCAAGGAGATCTGTGATACTCCTTTCCGCGAGCCGAGCGAGGAAGCGATTCTCCTGATCGAGAGGGAGATCTGCGCTCAATGGGTCTACGAGGCGAGGCTGCAATTCTCCATAGAGGGCAAGCGAGATCTGAGGGACAACACTGAAATTGTTTTCTAATCGCAAAACTGATATGCGGGACGCGGGTGATATCCGACTTATGAAGATACGAAGAAAACAACGATAAGAGAACGCAGCGACACCAAAAATTTGGGGCGAACGCTATATTCAAACGAAAAGGTGGCGTTTTAAAAACGACGTCGCACCCTATAAGCTGCCCCAAACGGGCCTTAAAATGCAGGTTGACCCAAACCAAAATCAGAGCATGTAGGAAGTTGTGGTCTTTTCTATTGTTACTTGGATGCTGATATAATATCATTTGGTTGAGCTAAATTGATATTTGTCACTATTCATTTCTAACTATTCATATGAAAATTTTTTTGTTGTTCTTAAATATGTGCAGGTTCAATGGAAGTTTATTCAACGGGAAGGGAATCAATGTGCTAATTGGGCTGCTAAAAGATCTTTGGATTCTTAGGAGTTTATTTTCTCTACTGCTGCTCTTTTGGAGCGGTCTCATTTAGTTAAGGAGGATGTTCCAAATACTCCTTATATTCGTATCGATAAGTTTTTTAATGTGTTTTTTCTTGTGTAAGTTGTAATCGTGGCTAAGTTTTTTTTTGTTTTTCTTAAGTGAGTTGTTTGTGTGCCACACCTCTGTAAATATTTTTTTTATTAATTAAATTTTGAATGAGATTCTTTGATAAAATAATATTTCTCTTAAAAATAAAATCTTTACCGTGCTACATAACGAAAGGTCTGTTTGGGACAGCTTTAGCTTATTAAATAATCTGCTGATAAGCTATGTGCGGTAGCTATTACAAGTTTTTATTTTTTTGGAAAGCTAGACCGCAGTCGGAAAGTTGTCATCGCATCTAGACAGGTGCGATGTGAAAACGTTATTTTCAACATTTTTAAAAAAACATAAGCTGCCAAAATGTAGTTTATCTAAACAGATCATGTGCATTTTCAAAATGCCACTGCATCAAATAAACTGCCCCAAACAGAACCGAAGGATTCAAGATGCTGTCATAAAAGAAATTAAAAAAAAATACTTTCCATTACTCTTCCCGGTTAAAATGCTGAATTGTTCTTATTTGCGAAGACAAGCCGACGGAAAATGTAAATAATGTGCAAATCTAACGCGGTCAGCAGAGGCGGGAGGTGCGTTGACCAGAGGGCAGGGGTTGGTGACTTGGTGGCATCGCTCACCCAAAATGCTTGCCTTTCTAGCAGTCCTCGGCCACACAATTGGCTACATTATCGGCCACATGATATATCCGCGGTAGTTCGAGGCCTTCCACCTCTTTTAAAATCTTGATGCCTCCTCGGTCTTTCCTCCTTCACCAAATAGCTCTCCTCTCTTCTTCTTCCTTACACGGCGGCAGAGAGGGAGAGAGGGAGAAAGGGAGAGAGAATTGGATCTGCCGGCAATCCAGGATAAGGAGATGCAGTCGGCAACGATGAAGCTATCGCCTTTTGATCTGATGTATACGATCCTTAGCGGGAAGCACGGTGAGGAGTCTGCTACGGTGGCGGATTTCATCGCAGGTAACAAGGATCTTCTTTCTCTGCTTGCGACCTCAGCTGCTGTGCTCGTCGGCTGCGTGGTGCTGCTTCTGTGGCGGCGGTCAGCGGGTCAGAAACCCGCCGTTAAAGCGGAGCCGCAGCGTCTGGCGCCTTTGAAGCAAGAGCCGAAGTCGGAGGTGGACGACGGGAAGAAAAAGGTTATTGTGTTATTTGGCACGCAGACTGGCACAGCGGAGGGTTTCGCTAAGGTTAGGGATTTTATCTTGTTTTCACGCTTTTCATGAGTAGTAATTTTGCGCTAATGCTGATTGAGCTTTCCCAGGCTCTTGCGGAGGAGGCTAAAGCGCGATACGAGAAAGCTTATTTTAAAATTGTTGATCTGGTAATACAGTTCATTCTTTAGGGGAATCATTGATAGGTTCTTATTAGACCGTTTTTTGTTGATATGTGATTTTCTATTTTGGACAGGATGATTATGCGGCCGATGATGATGAATATGAGGAGAAGTTGAAGAAGGAGACTATAGCATTGTTTTTCATGGCGACGTGAGTTCAAAGCTTTTGATTTTCAATTTCCTTACGGTTATGCAATCTGTTCTTTCTGATATTGCTGTGTATATTCAGCTATGGAGATGGTGAACCGACTGACAATGCTGCCAGGTTCTATAAATGGTTTACAGAGGTGGGTAGTATGTTTAAAGAACATTTATCCAAGTTCTTTCATAAGTGTGCTTTGTAAAAAGATAACCATGTCGTAACTGTGTTTTTTCAGGGCGAAGAGAGGGGTAGTTGGCTAGAGAATTTCTCGTACGCCGTCTTTGGACTCGGCAACAGGCAATATGAGCATTTTAATAAGGTCTGAGTATGGTTACCATTAAATTGCTTGCTCTTTTTACTAGACGCCATTTCTAATGCTCACATCATTTGTATGAAATCTTTTTTCTTGAAACCATTCAGGTTGCCAAGGTATTGGATGATGGTTTAGCAGACGGAGGTATGTGTATAGTATAACTTGAGTTTTTTTTCCTTAACATTTCATTAGCTTTTTATTCCATAAATATGAAGTGATTCTACTATTGCATAATCTATGAATTTCTAATAAGATGATATGCATGCTCTGTACACATCATCCAACCTTTTTGTTTTAGAAAGGTGAATGATTGTGGGAATTAATATTTCACTCCATCATGTTTGGTCGTTCTGAACTTTGATACTAGGTGTAATTACAGGGTTTGTTTCTTTTAGCTTTATGGCTTCAACTGGAAGAGCGCATATTTAGAAAGAAACTAAGCTATTAACTCTATGACCCAGAAGGCTGATCTTTTTTATTTAGATTAGTGTTTGTTATTAACTATAATTTGCATATTTGGTACTTCTTTTTTTAAAAAAATGCTGTTTTAAGTTGTCTCGGATTACTGTGGTTGTTTCTTTCGTAGTACAACTCTGTTGATGTGGTGCTTGAATGACTAAGTTCAATGCCTTCTTCTTAGCTGAACGTTGATTAGGGCTGTCAAAAACGCTTGTCGTTTGTGAATAGCTTGTGTTTGATCCACTCGTTAAGCAAAAGAGCCGAACATAAACAGAATTTTTTTAGCTGAGCAGAGCATGAATAAATTTTTTGTTCAATCGTTTTCGGCTTGTTTAGACTTTAATTAATTTAATAATAAATAAATAATATATACAAATTAAAATAAAGATTTGCTTTAATATAGATGTAAAATGGAAAATTTAGATGTAGATAAATATAAATAAAAATTGGGTGGTATGTATGTAAATGCCCATCAGATTTTCTTTTTTTTACTGAGATGCTAGATGTGTAAACACATAAGAATAGGTGGAATGCATATGAAAAAAAAAGTTAGAGGTCATATATGTAAAAATATAAGAATTTCGTGGTATATATGTAACGCAGCTCAAAATTTTCCAATTATCTCCACGTGTTCTTCAGTAATGACAGCTGTAATATATTTAAATAATTCGCTGCTATGCATGTAATTTACCCTGGCCCGCCTCAATTCTTCTCGGTTCTTTTGCATTAGTTAGTCCCACATCAGTACTTCAAGAGTAAAGTGATTACCATTTTATTATAATTATTCCGCCCAAGTCTTCCAAATTATTCTGCATTGTTAGTCCCGCAGCGGGACTTCAAGAGCAATGAGATTACAATTATAAATTTAAAAAAGTTCAAATTTTTAGCTTCACGCCAATTATGTGCAGGAATTATTTAATGTTTATTTCTTTTAAATATAAATTAAAAGAAAAAAATAATATTTAAATTTAAGTTGAGCTTAAGTTCGATCACGAGCTTAATTCGAACGAATAAATTTGATTTCAGTATTTCAAACATGAGCCCGTACGCAAATAAAATAAAAATTAAATGAGCCGATCACGAACAAGCCTCCAACTCGCTCATGTTGTACTCGTTAATGGTGATTATGAATTCCCTAATCATCTGATCCTTTTATCACATATCACCATCTTGATCTATTGTTACATTTCATTTTTAAATTCTGTGGTGCTTGCTCTTGCCTTGTTGGAAATACATTTCTATTCTAAAGATTTTTTATGGTTGTGGATTCATGGGTCCGTGAAGCATATGGTTTCCATATTTGAATAATTGTTTTGTAATGCAATATTAAGTGTGTGTTGCTTCTTATTTGCAACATTTTCATTGGATACAAGGCTCACAATATATGTCAATTACTTCGAACATTCTACTAACTAGAATAATGTAAACCTTTCCACTAGACAAATTTTCGTCAAGGCACTCAGATGGTTAAAGAATTATTTTATAGTTATCATTGATTATTCAAATACTTTACTTGTTATATTTAGTGATTCGCCTTTTGTAATTTAGGTGGTAAGCGCCTTGTTCCAGTTGGTCTTGGAGATGATGATCAGTGCATTGAGGATGACTTCACTGCTTGGTAGGGTAATCGTTATTGTGCTGAGGAATTAAATTGCTTAATTTTGGATAAAGTAAGTTTGCTTGTTATCCACTTTTGCCAGCCACTTCTAATTCATGTGTTATGTTTATGCTGGCAGGAAAGAGCAGTTATGGCCAGAGTTAGATCTGTTGCTTCGTGATGAAGATGATACGTCAAGCGGAGCTACTTATACTGCTGCAGTGCCTGAATATCGTGTTGTATTCATTGATCATGAAGATCCATCGCATGGGG
>JXCR01141774.1:101011-111927 GCA_002079205.1 Phalaenopsis hybrid cultivar | reverse complement strand
ATAGGAAAATGGTGTGATAAATCAATCCTACAGAACTAATTAAATCCTCTATTATTATGATGATCAATACTGAAGTGTGACTTTTAATGATTCTTTAGGACTTTATCTATGAGGATGAGTTGAACAATTTTGCTGAAGCAGGAGCTCTGTCTGAGCTCATTGTGGCCTTTTCTCGAGAAGGAATTGCTAAGGAATATGTCCAGCATAAGATGCTTGAAAAGGTGAAAAATTCCACTCCAGGAATATGCCCCCTCCCCCTTATTTTTTTTAAATTTTCGCTATGAACTATTCATATTGTATCTTAATTGAATTCTTACGAACTACTTATTTATTAACAGGCATCTGAAATCTGGAATATTATTTCTAATCGTGGTTATATCTATGTTTGCGGTGATGCTAAAGGCATGGCTAAAGATGTCCACCGTACTCTTCATAACATTGTTCAGGAGCAGGTAATGAACAGAACTCCAAACTCTTCCTCTGTTGCAATCAGCAAAACTTAAAATGTCTAGGTTTTAAAAACTGGACATGACTGGCAAGCTCAATTGTGAGCTGGTCTCTCGATTGATTTGATTCACATTCAAACTTGCTTTTGCTCAGAACTGGATAAAACCGATCAAAACTGGCAGTTGATTCCGTGAACTGTTTCAATGAATCGTTTGGTTCATAGCTTGATCAAATTATGGTTGTTTATTTTCAATTAGATGGTTAGATTTAAGTAACTTAAATTAAATAGAATGGTTTAAATTTAAGTAATATTAGTTCTGTTCCAAAAAGTTTAATTCTTTAGCAAAAATAAGCTTCTAATTACAAGTTATTGATTTTTTTAAAATAAACTTTTTACTAATATGATTAAGCTTAAGACAGCCATGATTAATAATGAAAAAAAAAAAGGAAAAGGAGAAGGATAATGTACATTATGCTTGTTATTATTTTAATTAGATGCATTCTTTTTTTTTTAAGTAGATTTGATTTTTATATTATATTTTTGTCATATGAGATCATTATTATGCTATTTAAGTGATATTTTAATTAATCTTTATATTCATTACATCATTCAGCTCAACTCTCATTTTAGTCTCCGTTGAACTTCTAAACTCGCATATTTTCTTGTATCCGGTTATGAAGTCTGTCTTTTTTCTATTTTATCACATGGCAGGGTTCTCTTGATAGCTCAAAGACTGAAAGCCTAGTGAAGAATCTGCAAATGGAAGGGAGGTACCTGCGAGATGTCTGGTGACCAATCAATCTCTCTCCGGTTCAGAATATCAGATATGATGATAAAATATTTATCTTACACAAGATCGCGAACAGTTTATTATTGGACAAATTTCAGGTTCTTATATCTGCACATCTGCCGCATAGAATTATGAATTTAGGCGCATTTTTATGACGATTCTTTTGAGTAGTAGGATTTTTTTTTCTTTTTCATTGTATCATAACATACATCATAATGTATCTCCAATCCATCCTCAGGCCAATTTGTTTGGGAGAAAATAAGTAAAAGAATATATCTATATTTTTGTTTCTTGAGTGTTAGCTGGTTGTATCATGCAGGGGCTGAAAGTAGTTTTCAAAACGTCTGAAACTTCATGATAATTTCTTCAATTTTGATCTGAATGTGGCAACTGATCCGCGTGCATTTGTTCTCTCAGTAGTGTAGATTTATTATTCTCCTCAATTAATTGTGCATTCTTTTAATTGTTATCAATCATGTTATGCATTCTCTTTTCTTTTTTAGAGGGGAATTCTAATCATTTTGCAATTAATATTTTGTATTGATCTCGGGGCTCATTTTTAACACTGTTGTTGCTGGGTCTCAAGTTTCAGATATTTAAAGTGGAGGTTTGCGTTAGATAGTCGACAATCAGTATAAAATTTATCAAAAAAATTCATGACATGAATCTTTTTGATTTGTGTAAATGTCATGGTGTTCTCTATAAGCGGCACACTGTATAACTTGAACACAGTAAAAAGTGTGCGAGGAAGTTGTTACACCGGCAGTCGGGTGTAGTATCAATTAAGCAAGAATTATCATATTAAGAATGAATGCGGATAAAGAAGATAATTCATGAAATTAATATTATGATAGAATTTTGGAATATAGGTACTTTCACAGGTAAATTCATGAAATTAGTTGATATTATGATTCATAGAAAGATAAATATTGTGTATTCAATAAATTAAATAGATTGGATGAAATGTTAAGGAGAATGATAGCTTAGGTCTTAAATTTTTGGTATTCATGTAGAAGCCGCATTAGAAATGTTGTAGGTGTAATTATAGATAAGAGTTTGAAAGATAATGTTATAAAAATTAATAGAATTGGAGATAAAATTATAGCATTTAAGATTGTTGTTGATACTAAGATTTTTAATGTTATAAGTACTCATGTTCTTTAAGTAGGTTTAGAAATGCATTCTACTGAAAAATTTTGGAATAATCTAGAAGAATTAATTCAAATGATATTTCTTAAAAAAAATATTTTTATTGGACAAGATTTAAATGGGTATGTTGGTAGAATAGTAAAAGATTTTAGAAATATTTATGGTGGCTACCGTTTTGAAGTGATTAATGCCGAAGGTAGTCATATTAGATTTTGTTTTAGTGTTTGATTTTGTTTTTGCTATTACTTCATTCAAGAAAAGAGCTGATCATATTGTTACTTATAAGAATGGTTCTAATAAAACATACTTAATTATTTTCTCATGAGAAGAAGAGATCATCGAGAATGTAAAGATTTTACTGCCATTCCAAGTGAGAGTTTAAGTATTCAACATCGCTTATTAGTTTTGGATTTTAAGATGAATGATTATAAAATAAAGAATACTAGGATTCTTTATCATAGAATTAAATCTGGGTACCTAAAAAATAAATAATATTATTTTATTTCATGATTCGAGATGTTCGTGAAGAAGCAAATTCTTTGTAGGATAAAGTACCAAACAGTATTAACTAAATAACAAAACATGTATCTTGAGAATCAAAATGAAAATTTTCTATAAATAAAAATAGTTGGTTGTGAAATAATAATGTGCAAGTAAAGATAAAATATAAGAAAATGTGTAGTAAAAATTTGTTTAAATGTAAAAGCTTAGTGAATTGAAAAAAAATATAAAATGACATTTAGGGATTTTAAGAGAACAATCTGTGACNAGTATATGGTAGTTCCACTATCTGAAACCTAAAAAATATGAAATGTTGCATGTTTTCCTTTGATGCGTTCAACCATATATTATACATTGTTTTTCTTTTTTAGCTGAACATTTTATCTTCTAGGACTTGTTTTTTATTATTCTCTCCATTTGGTCCAAACTAGTCTCCAACTCCACTCAGCTTAAATAAATCATGTGTGTTTAACTTCCTTGTCGCAGGTAATTTATAGAGTAAGATCTTACAACACGAGTATAGTCTATTGTTTAAACGGATGGTTAATGGTAAAAATTAGTTTCTATCTATAGGAGAGAATTCCTGTCCATTTCCCCCAGTTTTTTTTATCCTCAAGTGTTTATTTATTGTTTACGCATACCTACATGTCAATTTTTAACCTCTCCCCAAAACAGTCTGCACAACAATCCGCAAAATTAAGTGACGTGCAACTGTTATTTCACTGATTTACCTTTTGGTTTTCAACTTGGTAGATTTAATGGAAACATAATTTATTAATTTTATTATAATTTTCAATCTCTTTTATTTTTCTTTATGGTATAGATTTTTGTTGGATTCCATATTCCTATTGGAACTTCTTTAATAACACTAGAAACTTGAAATGATTCCCAAAGCTTTTGTTTACGATTGGGAGGAAAACTGAACCCTTTGTGGAAGCCAATGGCATTCTAATGGGTATAATAGAGCTTTTCTGGCCCAAATATTTTTAAATGGGTTGTACTTTGATAACTTGCACAGATAATTAACAAAACTCATTTCTAGATACAGGTTGTCATCAGTCTTTTGTTAGAATTCAGTAATATTTTTGTCTGATTCTTATTTAAAGTTTGAGACTCAATTCATAATTTTTCTGCTCTTAGAATTCAATTCCAGCAGAGAAAAGTGAAGACTGTAGTTGGGCTCCGATCTTTGTAAGGCAGTCAAATTTCAAACTTCCTGCTGACAGTTCTGTGCCAATTATAATGATTGGACCTGGAACAGGATTGGCCCCGTTCAGGGGATTTTTACAGGTTAGTTGTTAACATTATTTATGGATCTGAACATCTACAATACGCCTTTGCGCTTAACAAAGTTATGTGCTGGCAGGAGAGGTTGGTACTCAAGGAGGCTGGTGCTGAACTAGGGCCTGCTATACTCTTTTTTGGATGCAGAAATAGGAAAATGGTGTGATAAATCAATCCTACAGAACTAATTAAATCCTCTATTATTATGATGATCAATACTGAAGTGTGACTTTTAATGATTCTTTAGGACTTTATCTATGAGGATGAGTTGAACAATTTTGCTGAAGCAGGAGCTCTGTCTGAGCTCATTGTGGCCTTTTCTCGAGAAGGAATTGCTAAGGAATATGTCCAGCATAAGATGCTTGAAAAGGTGAAAAATTCCACTCCAGGAATATGCTCCCACCGCCTTATTTTTTTCTTAAATTTTCGCTATGAACCATTCATATTGTATCTTAATTGAATTCTTACGAACTACTTATTTATTAACAGGCATCTGAAATCTGGAATATTATTTCTAATCGTGGTTATATCTATGTTTGCGGTGATGCTAAAGGCATGGCTAAAGACGTCCACCGTACTCTTCATAACATTGTTCAGGAGCAGGTAATGAACAGAACTCCAAACTCTTCCTCTGTTGCCATCAGCAATACTTAAAATGGCTAGGTTTTAAAAACTTGACATAACTGGCAAGTTCAATTGTGAGCTGGTCTCTCGATTGATTTGATTCACATTCAAACTTGCTTTTGCTCAGAACTGGATAAAACTGATAAAAACTGGCAGTTGATTTGGTGAACTGTTTCAATGAATCATTTGGTTCATAGCTTGATCAAGTTATGGTTGTTTATTTTCAATTAGATGGTTAGATTTAAGTAACTTAAATTAAATAGAATAAATAGAATGATTTAAATTTAAGTAATATTAGTTCTGTTCAAAGAAGTTTAATTCATTAGCAAAAATAAGCTTTTAATTACAAGTTATTGAATTTTTTTAAAATAAACTTTTTACTAATATGATTTAGCCTAAGGCAGCCATGATTAATAATGAAAAAAAAAAGGAAAAAGGAGAAGGATAATGTACAGTATGCTTTTTATTATTTTAATTAGGTGCATTCTTTTTCTTAAGTAGATTTGATTTTTATATTATCATTTTGTCATATGGGATCATTATTATGCTATATAAGTGATATTTTAATTAATCTTTATATTCATTACATCATTCAGCTCAACTCGCATTTTAGTCTCCGTTGAACTTCTAAACTTGCGTATTTTCTTGTATCCGGTTATCAAAACCTTATCTGTATCTCTGATATGGAAGACTGTCTTTTTTCTTTTTTATCACATGACAGGGTTCTCTTGATAGCTCAAAGACTGAAAGCCTAGTGAAGAATCTGCAAATGGAAGGGAGGTACCTGCGAGATGTCTGGTGACCAATCAATCTCTCTCCGGTTCAGAATTTCAGATATGATGATAAAATATTTATCTTACACAAGATCGCGAACAGTTTATTATTGGACAAATTTCAGGTTCTTATATCTGCACATCTGCCGCATAGAATTATGAATTTAGGCGCATTTTTATGACGATTCTTTTGAGTAGTAGGTTTTTTTTTTTCTTTTTCATTGTATCATAACATACATCATATTGTATCTCCAATCCATCCTCAGGCCAATTTGTTTGGGAGAAAATAAGTAAAAGAATATATCTATATTTTTGTTTCTTGAGTGTTAGCTGGTTGTATCATGCAGGGGCTGAAAGTAGTTTTCAAAACGTCTGAAACTTCATGATAATTTCTTCAATTTTGATCTGAATGTGGCACCATATCCACGTGCATTTGTTCTCTCAGTAGTGTAGATTTATTATTCTCCTCAATTAATTGTGCATTCTTATAATTGTTATCAATCATGTTATGCATTCTCTTTTCTTTTGTAGAGGGCAATTCTAATCATTTCGCAATTAATATTTTGTATTGATCTCGGGGCTCATTTTTAACACTGTTGTTGCTGGGTCTCAAGTCTCAGATATTTAAAGTGAAGGTTTGCGTTAGATAGTCGACAACCATCATAAAATTTATCAAAAAATTCATGACATGAATCTTTTTTATTTTTGTGTAAATGCTATGGCGTTCCCTAAAAGCAACGCAATGTATAACTTGAACATAGTGAAAAGTGTGCGAGAAAGTTGTTATACCGGTGGTCGGGTGTAGTATCAATTAAGCAAGAATTATCATATTAAGAATGAATATAAAGAAGATAATTCATGAAATTAATATTATGATAGAATTTGGGAATATAGGTACTTTCACTGGTAAATTAATGAAATTAGTTGATATTATGATTCATAGAAAGATAAATATTTTATGTATTCAATAAATTAAATAGATCGGATGAAATGTTAAGGAGAATGATCGCTTAGGTCTTAAATTTTTGGTATTCATGTAGAAGCCACATTAGAAATGTTGTAGGTGTAATTATAGATAAGAGTTTGAAAGATAATGTTATAAAAATTAATATAATTGGAGATAAAATTATAGCATTTAAGATTGTTGTTGATACTAAGATTTTTAATGTTATAAGTACTCATGTTCCTTAAGTAGGTTTAGAAATGCATTCTACTGAAAAATTTTGGAATAATCTAAAAGAATTAATACAAATGATACTTATTAAAAAAAATATTTTTATTGGACAAGATTTAAATGGGTATGTTGGTAGAATAGTAAAAGATTTTAGAAATATTTATGGTGGCTACAGTTTTGGAGTGATTAATGTCAAAGGTAGTCATATTAAATTTTGTTTTAGTGTTTGATTTTGTTTTTGCTATTACTTCATTCAAGAAAAGAGATGATCATATTGTTACTTATAAGAATGGTTCTAATAAAACATACTTAATTATTTTCTCATGAGAAGAAGAGATCATCGAGAATGTAAAGATTGTACTGTCATTCCAAGTGAGAGTTTAAGTATTCAACATCATTTATTAGTTCTGGATTTTAAGATGAATGATTATAAAATAAATAATACTAGGATTTTTTATCATAGAATTAAATGTGGGCACCTAAAAAATAAATAATATTATTTTATTTCATGATTGGAGATGTTCATGAAGAAGCAAATTCTTTGTAGGATAAAGTACAAAGCACTATTAACTAAATAACAAAACATGTATCTTGAGAATCAAAATGAAAAGTTTCTATAAATAAAAAATAGTTGGTTGTGAAATAATAATGTGTAAGTAAAGATAAAATATAAGAAAAATGTTTAATAAAAATTTGTTTAAATGTGAAAGCTTAGTGAATTGAAAAAAAATATAAAATGACATTTAGGGAGTTTAAGAGAACAATCTGTGATACTAAATATTTTGATTTTAGTGATCTTTATAATAAATTATATATTAAAGAAGGTGAAAAATATATGAATAAACTAGCTAAACAGAGAGAAAAGAAAAGTAAAGATTAAACTCAAGTAAAAGGTATTAAAGATGAAAATCTAAAAGTGTTTTTTCTTAGAAAAAACTATTCAACATAGGTGAGTGAGTTTTTTTGATAAATTTTTAATGAAATTTCTGAAAATGTGGTCGACCTTAGTGATCTTAATATTATTAATAATAATAAAATATTTTTTTATACCATCGCATTAGTAAAAAGGAAGTTGATGAGACTTTGAAGAAAATCAAGTGTGGAATGTCTGTAGGAACTGATGATATCCTAATTGCAGTGTGGAAATATTCAAGAGATTTGGAAGTTTTTTTTCTTATTAAACTCTAATATTATTTTAAAAACTAAAAAGATGTCTAAGGAGTGGAGGAAGAGTATTTTGGTCCTTATTTTGAAGAACAATGGAATGCACAAAAGTGCATAAATTATGGATGAATTAAGTTGACCTGTCATACTTTAAAGTTATGAGAGAGGGTAATTGAACATAAGTTAAGACATATCACAAAGATTTCTCATAATTAGTTGATTTATGTCTGTTAGGTCAACTATGGAAGATATACATTTATTGAGTGGTTTGCTGGCAGGAGCTATTACTTGTGTTCGAGCAGAAGGATGATTGATTCAATGTTTTCCTATTTCAGTTGGATTACATCTGAGATCGACTTTAAGCCCATATCATTTTTTGCTTTAGTTATGGTTGCCCTTACTAGACATTTAAGGAGGATGTACATTGATGTATGCTTTTCGCTGATGATATTCTTCTTGTGGATAATACTGGAGAAAGAGCTCAGGTAAAACTTAATTTATGGAGATCTACATTGGAGTCTAATGGCCTTCGTTTGAGTAGAACTAAAATTGAATACATGAAATGTAATATTAGTAGTAGTAGCTCTAGTGACAGAATTATAATTATGAGTGATCAAATCTTTAAAATGTGTGAACGCTTTTGATGTCTCGGGTCTATTGTTCAAAGTGATAGTGATATAGATGGGAATGTTATTAGTATAATTCAAGTTAGTTTGTTGAAGCGAAGGAATGCTTTGACCTATTGTGTGATAGAAAAGTACCGTTTAGATTGAAAGAAAAATTTTAAAAGATGGTGGTGAGACCAGCAATGCTTTATGGCGCAGAATGTTTGCCTTTAAAAGAGAAGCATAAAACTAAGTTAAGTGTTATCGATATGACAATGGTTAGGTGGATGAATGGATTTACACTTAGAGACAAAATGCGAAATAAATATATCTGTGATAGGGTTGGTCTAGCTCCAGTGGTGGACAAAATTAGAGAGAGTCATCTTAGAAGGTTTGGTCACATTAAACGTGGACCATCTGATGATCCAATTAGGAGAGTAGATATTTTATATTTAACTTATGTTAAGAAATGCAGAAGTAGACCAAAAAAGAATTCAACATATTGTATAAAAAATGATCTTAATTTATTGGAATTAAATGAAAATATAACACTCAATAAGACGCAATGGAGAAAATTGATCCATATAGCCAACCTCACTTAGTGGGATAAAAGTTTCTTGTTGTTGTTGTTGTCAGGGCTCATTTATTTTTCTAACATCATTAAATTAGCATACATGATTTAAAAGAAATTAAGATTATTATAGTTTTCAGATACATCAAAATTTTTGAAATAATTTTATTCTAATTGCAAGATAAGATTATGATTTCAAACTATGTATGTATGTTGGTTGTAATGAAATTATTGCAATTTTGATTGGTGAAGTAAATTAATTAACTTAAAAACTTTAGAGAACCTATATTGTCTAACTATTAATGGTTAGAACATTATGGTTGTTGATAGAAATATAAGATTTGTTTTAACATCAAATAAAATTATTTTTACCTAAAATTTTGTTGACTATTATAAATATAATTATTAAATTAAATATTAATTAATATTAAATTACTTTCAGGTATTTAAATTTATAGTGCATAAAATTGTTTGTGTGATATTAATGAGCTTAATTAAAATTTTGGGGTGATAAGTTCCCCTTTCAATCACTCTATAATTTCACCCCAAAAGAATAATACTTGACCTTCCACAAAAAAAAGAGTGAAAATTCTGAGTAAGTCTACTAGTTATGACTTTATAGTTATAATTAGCCTCCGTTGGAAAATGCCTCATTGTATTGGAAAGCATAATTTGGGGAGTAATTTTATGTTTGGTGAATGGGGTGAAGTGGGGGATATTGACGTAGCTTGTGATGAAGGGCATTCACAAACAACCTTTTTTTTGTTTTAATGGAAAGGGTGGATTAGACAAGTTTTTTTTTTTTAGGATAGGAAATTGGAAGATCAATTGATGATAATAGAGGGAATTTAGATCATCCTCCTTTAGATAGAGAAGGAAATGAAAAAAAGAATTTTCAATAAAAGACAGAATAGATGGAGCAAAATTTTCTATGGGAAGGAGAAGAAATCAATGATTTGTAGGTGGTGAAGTGTGAGGGGTGGTCATATCTTCTCTTTGAGGGAGGAATTGGATGATTATTTAGTGACAGACAACAAGAGAGTTTGCAAAGGATTATATGAACTGGAAACTATTATATCTCTATAATTTTTTTAAAAGTGATATGACATCAACAAATTTTCATCATCTAATATGAATCTCGAGGTGTGACATAATTCTAGAGATAATAGCAAGGAACATTAAAAATTTAATTAAAAATTACTCATAACTACGATATCAACAATCTTTTGATGAACTGACCGACTCAATGCCACCGAAATTAAATCAATCAAAGCTCGATCAAGCCCAGATCAAGTCGTTAAACTACATTTGGAGTCTTTTGATACTTAATTAGAAGGTTAAATTGATTTCAAATATAGTTAACTTAAAGTCAAATCAAGTGTCTCAAGAAAAATAATCCAATGAGCCTAAGATCACTTTGTTTAGTATCGCTAAGACACTCAAATGTACATAAAATATCGTCTAATAAAGGGGATCTCTCTAAGTCATCCGATGAAATGATCAGTTTTTTCCTTATCTATTAGGAGGCCCCTTCCATACTCTGTAAATAAAACTCTTCCTTCTTCATGAGAGAATCAAAACCTTGAACCAGAGTAAGCTCAAGACTTGGACGAGCTGAGGTCTAGTGTTCCATAGAGAAGGTAAAGCGAACTCTACTCACTCTTGCAACTGATGACTACCATTAAAATACGAGACCTAACTGATCTTATACAAATAGTATTTTAAATATATATATACGAGGCCTAACTGATTTTGAATATATATATATATATATATATATATATATATATATATATATATATATATATATATATATATATATATATATATATA